>JBCFYV010002622.1:0-33910 GCA_039000515.1 Timema cristinae
TAAAAGGGTTTGATAGTGGAAATATTGCTTTGATGAAACATTGCTGTTCCCCCCCGCCCCCCCTTTCCCGGGGTCACTTTTTTAAAATAATGGTAGCCGAAAAGGTAATCTCTTTTTTTGGTTTGTGGGTTTCGTTGATTGGCCCTATACTATTAAATATTTTTTAAAAAGTTTATTTTTTCATGACCCTTTTTCCTTTCCCCCCCTTCCGGTTCCAATAAAAACGCGTAAATTCCTTGGTCGCGTTTGTCTTGCTAGCCCATACTTTTACAAAGTAGCAGCACTCCCTCTATCTAATAACACCGTTGAGTTTTGTTGTTAGGCTTTTTAAAAAAGGTTTGAAATGTGTAATGATCTTCTTTATGTTTAAGCTTTGATGCCAATTAAGTCTTTTATTCAGAACCAAAAATAAACCGGCTTTTTGTTTGGGGGGCCTTGTGTTTTTTTTTCCTGTACTGCCGGGGCGTAGGATGGGTGGATTTTGGGCCCCAGGGACGGGGGTTTGAAGGGGGTCTCTGCCGCATTGGTGGGAAGCTGTGTGGTGGAGGGTGGGGGGCATGGTCCGGGCAAAGTTCTGTTTTGTGTGTTTGTCTTTGGTAGTTTGCCGTTTTTCTTTTTTTTCTATTAAGTTTAAGTACACCGGGCCTTACTTTAGTTTGCCGTGTGGTTTCCATTACAGTTTACGCCCCGGGAGGAGTGGTGGCGTCTTTTTTGGGCAGTTTTTGGTGATGTTTGTTTTAAGCACTTTAGGCACCGGGGATTTTTTTGGGGCAGTTATTTTTAGTAGGGGCCGTATCTTTGGCACTTATGGCTTTGTCGACGTTTGAGTGGTGGAATGGGGGGTTCGATTCTAACTTGGTATGTTGATTGACTTAATTTGGGAAAGATGGGTTTGTTTTCTGTGCTCTTGCAGAGTCACTTGGGGAAAAAAGTAGGGAGAAGTGTTATGGTCGAGTCGTGTTGTCCCACATTCCTGGAAATTGCCTACACAGCCTGGGAAACCCATGTCTTTTATTTCTGTCTCAAGGTCGCGGGTACCCTGTTGGGGGGGGCCCCTTGACTACAATTTTTAACCAGTTTGTCCCCGGAAAGCGTGTAAGTGTGGAATTTCCTTTTTTGGGTCCTTCAGTAAGTGTTGTTTTGGGCTTTTTTTTGCTTTTTGGGGGTGTGAATTTTTGTCCTTTTTTTAAGTACGTGATTTTAAGTCCCCCCCCCTATTTTTTTTGCAACCTTTGGGTTTTTTAAGCGTAGTTTTTGGTCCCTTTCGTCAATTGGCGGGTAACGGCTTTTTTGTAGTGGTTGTTGTGTAGTCGCTGTTTGTCTGTGTTCGGGTCAAGGGTGTGGGGTATTTTTTTTCCCCCTTTTCAGGGCTCAAAACTTGTTCGTCAACCGTTGTTTGTTTTTTTTTGTTGGGGTGCTTGTGTGGTCTAATTTTTTTTTCGTCCTTTTTGTCGCCCGGGAATTTTTCCCCTTTCCCGTCAGTGGGGCTTCCATGTCTGAGTTGTTTTTAGAGATATAAATTGCCGTGTCATTTGTTTCCTTTGGGTGTATCGGGGGGCCATTTACCAGCCCTGAAAGGGCGGCTTGGCCTGGGGAAGGGCTAAGGTCCCCCTCTGTGCAGTTTTGGGAGGTCTGTATTTTGAGTGGTTTCCCCGGCGACTACCGACTGCGAGATATTGTTTTGCAGCCGGTTCCTTGGGCCTCTGTGGCTTCTTACCGTTAGGTATCCCCCACAGAAATTACCACCAACATCGCCCCCGGTTTATTTAGGTTAGTGATTGGGACCCCCTTGGGGGAAAAAAGAAAACTCCAAACGAACTCACCCCCTTGAAAAACGCGTTGAGACCCACAGACGATCTTTCTTTTAAAAAGCGGCGTCAACCTGTCCGAACGACAATTTGCTCGAAAATTTTGGATCTTCATTGTCCATTTCCTTTTTTCCCTGTCTACCACTCTGAGGTCAGAAGCGACCCAAGAGGAGTAGTTGTTGTTATATCCTAAAGTACCGATCTATAAGTCCCCTTTTTGTGAAAGTTTTTTATAAATTGGGGAAGCAAAGGGGTTTTTGGGGAAAGGATTGTGTATTTTAGTTGTTTCGGTGTAAAGATCAATAGAACCCAGACACGTAGGGAAACCCCCACGGTGTATTTGGCCAGTTGGGTGTGTGTGTAGTTTAAAAGGGGTGAAAAAAAAAATAACAATTAAAGTTACCATGTAAAGGAGGAAAAGAATTTGAGTTTATAAATGATTTTTTGATGGGGGGTTTTTCCAGTCTAGGCTTTTTGTTAGCCTGGTTTTTGGGGTTGTACTGCCAAGTTTCTTTTTTACGATTTCCTCTTCCAGAGGGTTTTAATTTAGAAGTTCAGGGTACTTTTCACAAATATTCTTTAGAGTCTGGGTGCCAGTCTCGCGTGATGAGCGCGTTGTTAGTTCTTGTTTTCACCCCAAAAAGCCGGAGGGTTGGTTCGGGACCCCCTGAAGGGTTTAGCACGGTGGGCGCGGGCATAGCTCCATGGCCGCAAGCGTATACAGACCGGAAGGAAGGCTCGTAGAGAAGCAGTTTATTTTGATTGTTTAGCTGTTGTCTTTTGAAAGCGGAAGTTCCGGGAAAATCCCCCCTTTTGACTTCTTTTTGGTGTTCTCCACGGGGGTTTTCCATTTTGGCGCGAGTAAAAAGGGACCCTGGGAACCTAGTTCCTTCGAGTAAGGGTTTCTTCGCCCAAACCCTGAACTGGTCTTGTGGCGAGACCTTTTTTTGGATATTTTTGAGGCCGGGGGAATTTCTCTGGGTTTTCCCCTTATTCCCACTTCTCTAGCCAGTCGCTGAACTGGTCCGGTATCTCTGCATTTTGTTGAAAGCGTACTTGAGTTTTTGTGTGCCGTGAAAAACAGGGTGTCATCGGCGAAAAGTTTCCCCCCTAACTTTAGGCTGTAGAACGTCGGCGACGTAACACTGTACGGAATATTGATAATGCGGACCCCTGCGGCACTCCTGTTTGGTTTTTGTGACGGGCGTTTTTGCTTCCAGTTTGACTGTAAAACAGGACCTCGAAAATTTTCCTTTTGTGTGTATGAGGCTTGGGAAATTAAAGGATCAATTTCCCGAAGGGGGCCCTTTTGGGGCCAAAACCTTGTCGAACGCCTTTTCCACTCCTAATACCGCGAGTGTTTTTCCCTTCCTTTTAAAATTTTTTTCCCTTTGTTTCTTCCACCAGGCAAACGTAGGGTGAACCTGGAGTGTGGGGCTCAAAAACCAAATTTGTGTGTCAGGGAGAAATTTTCGTTTTTTGGTGACAAATTTCCTTCAGTCTCTCGGTACGATTTTTCTCATAAGAGCTTGCCGGATGCTGAGCAGCGATTGGCCCCGGTTTTGCGGGAATTTTGGCCCCTTTCCCCCTTTTTCGGAACGGATTACGCAGCCAATTTCCAACAGGGGGAAGTCCCCCACCACAAGCGGGGAGAAAATGGCCGTCGGAAGGTGAACTGAAGCGGGGAAGGAGATCATTCGTTCGTAATCCGTCCGCTCCCGGGGCTTTTTCGTTTTTCAGTTTACTTATGGCCTTTTTAAAACCTCAGGGTTGGACACGACACGGGGGGGTGGGGGTTCGCAATCGTTCCTCAAAGAACAATTTACCTCTTCTCTGTTTCGTTTAAAGTCTTCGTTTGGGTTTTTCCATTTCGCCGTAAATTGACCCTGAAGGGCCCGGGCAAAAGGTTTTGGGTTTTTCCGCAGGTGTGTATGTCATCCCTTGTCTCCCGTCAAATGGCCGGTGTTCTAGATCTTTGGGAACTGCCTTTGAGTTGTTTGGGGTTGATGTCCAGCGTTGTCCCCCCGTTGACGGTCCTCTAGAGAACTCGTTCCATTTGCTCGGGTTTTTAGGTTTTTTGCCTTTGGGCCGACTGGGGGCCCTCAGTTGTTTGGTAAGCTGCCGATCCTCGGGGAGCGAGAAGTCTGCCGGGGTGTTTGCTTCCTCTTTGCGCTATTAAAAATATTGAGGTCGGGGTGATCTCTCTTAAGTTTTATTATGGGGTTTCATAATTGGGGTTGACGTTCGAGGGTATAAAGGGAGTGTTGCAGTGGAAGACGATCGATAATCCCCTCTTCTGAATTTTTTACTTCCCACTCACCGGGTGTAGCTTTGCCAGGGTGTCTTTGTTTTTGGGACCAGCCGTGTTGGGGGTGTTTTTTCTGAGGAAGGAAGTCCGGTGTTAGTGTTTACCAACAACCACAGAAGATCGGGGGGTGGTCGAGTCCAGGTTTCTTTTAGTGTATTAGTTCCTCGGGTGTTGGTTGAGGTCCATGAGTATTAGATCGAGCACATCGGGAAGGGTTTTGTCTATGTTGGGGGGGATAAAAATTTTGGGTTTCCCCTTCCGGGTTGAAAACTAATAGTTTTTTTTGGGTAGCGTGTTGTGTCAGTGTGCGGGCCGTTTGGGTTTTTGCTTTTTCGGCGTTCCAGAATTTTATTTTGGAGTTTAGGTTCCCCGGGCGGCAAAAAAATTTTGACTGGCCGTCACGCATTTAGGTCTTGAGGGGGAAAGGGGGGCCGCATGGCTCCTTACATGGCATAAAACTTTTTCCTCAGGGGTGGGGAAAAAAAACTATCCCGAAGTCGTTTCGGGTTTTACCAAAACCCCGTATGGTGGTGTGGTAGGGTTTAATTTTTCTTAACTGAAAGGCAGTACCCCCACCCCTTCTGTAGGCCTGCCCGCCTGGGATTTCTACCCGGGAAAAGCTCAGCTGTTTGGTTGGGTTAAGTGCGTCTCGCAAATGGGGGGAATATCACCCCCGTACGTTTGCAATACGTTTAACTCGTGGCCTTTTGTATTATCCCGTTGGCTTTCCAGAACATAATATTAATGGAGTCTTTTGGATGGGATTTTGATTTTCATCATCAAGGAAAATCTATGGCTTCTAGAAGAGTTAGGGCCAGTGGTTTTGCCGGAGCGGTTTTTTTAACCTGGCAATACGTTTGGGTGTGAAAGGGGGGCCTGAAATTTTTATTCTTTAAAATTTTTTGAAGAGACCAGTTATTCGGAAGTATCGTTGGATTTTGCGTGGGGTTCGCTGGTTTTTTGGGGGGGTTGCAACCGCTGCAGCGTATGACATCCCTTTGGCTCGGGTGGGTCGCGACGTTTGTCTCGTTTGTCTTAATCTGTGTTGACCTTCTTGGGGGAAACAGACACATCCGCTGGCTTTTGCCCCCCTTTTTCCGGAAATTTTTTCTTTTTTGTCATTTTTTTCCAACACTTAATAAGAGCAGACAGTTTAGATATTTAAAACCGCGTGTTACCCTTGCATTTTAACGCAGCGTCCCGGGCGTTTTTTCTGTTTTTTTTGGGCGCAATCTTGGTAAAGTGCCCCCGAGACACTTGAACATCGGGGTTTGTGAAAAATATTCTTTGAGGGGGCCAAAACGTTGGCAGCGGGGCACTGGAGATTATGCCTCAATTTTTTGTATTCCTCTATCTTCAAAACTGTATGGTTTTTTGCCCGACTTTGTATATCCCCGCTACTGTCGTGATTTCTCCAGGGTACATAGAATAGGGGAGTGGCCCTCGGTGTTGCTTTCTGGAGTGGATTTTGTGTACAGTTGCCTCCATTGATGGGCTTGAACCCCATTTCGGTGATTCTCTTTATGGACTCCCCGGGCATGGGGGAGGGGAGGCCCCTTTGATCACACCTTGAAAGGCTGCCCCTCTTTTGCATATTGTGAAGTGTTCTAGGTTTGTTTCCAAATTTCCGAAGTGTGCTGAGTCCTTTTAAAAGAATTTGTAAGACTTTAATACCCTTTGGGCGTGCAGTGAGTTTGTTACCGCCCTTCGGGTTGGGTTTTTTTTAAGATTTGTTTACGTTGTTGTATTCCCCCGATTTTGGAATTATTATTGTTGGAGTTTTTACCTTTTTCTGTGCTTAAACCCCTTCTTTGTGGGTGGCGTCTGTTGCCCTCCATACAGAGTCCTTGGGCTTGTTTATTTTTCCCAAACTAGTGGAGGGGAAATTTGTTGGTTCCCTTTTATTGTTTTGTTTCCCGGGGCGTCAACTTTTGGGTTTGGTGTGCCCCCTTTTAAAACGAAGCCCGCTAAAGATTATTTTTGGTTGAGGCGGGTTTACCTTTATTGTCTTGTTATTTTCGGGATGGGGAATCCGGGTACTTTTTGTTGTGGATTGGAGGCCCCATGCCTCATCTTGGGACTCCTCGGACATGCTGTCGTCGTCTTCCTCCCCTCGGTCATGTCAATGTCTACCCCCGTGGACTTTTTTACTTTTGGTTAGGTTTTTTTACACTTTCACAAACGTTTTTTTTTGTCCCGACCAGCCGGAAAACCGCACTACCCTTCGCCGAACACCAACAAAATTTAAGAGTTTTTGCCCTGAAATGGACCAAAAAAGATTTTTTTTTTTAAAATTTCACCCAATTTTGAAAAATTTAAAGGGTTTAGAAAAAAAAAGCAATGGCTTTTTTAACCCCCTTTTCACCGGGAAAGAAACACTTCACTTCATAATGCTTCACAAGCCTTAAAAAGGCCCCCGAACATTTAATCCTGATCGGTGTGTTCCTTTCGGTGCACAATAAAACCCCAGTCACGGTCTTTTTTTTCCCTTCCGTGCCCCCAACCCTCCCCATTTCCCAATAGAGTCATTGAAAAGCAGGGGGGAAAGTTTTGGTGATTTGAATGGATTTTCGGGTTGCTTTCACAGACCCTTACCCTCGTTGCATGAATTAACTATTACTTTAAATTTGTCCCCTTTATTGTTGTACAAAAATACAGGGTTTTTGATTTGTTTTAGCCCGACAAAAAAATTCCCTTGACAAAGGCCAAGCTAGGCACCTGGAAAGGGCTTATTGTTTGTGATTTTCAGGCACTTTCGCTAGCCCTTATCCTCATGGAATGGGGTGAAAACAGTGAATTGATGAACTTAACTGAAAAGATGGATTGATCGTGGGGTTGGGAAAAGATTCTGAAAAGGAATACATGTTTGATTATTTTATATACACTTGATGAAAGATGAAAAATTGAAAAATGTAATTTGTGAATGATCTACTCCGCCTTTGGATTTTTTTAAGCCCTTTTGTCATGGGATCGTAGTCCCCTAATGCTCTTATAATGGGTTTCTCGTGATTTCCTGTTTTTTTTTCGTAAAGTTGTTTTCATTTCCTGGAAGAGCTCAGCAAGCTCTTGTTTCGGGTCATTACAAAAGGTTGGGTCGCCCTTGTTCTATATCTACGCCAGTTATCTCCTGAGACTGGGTTTTTTTAATTGTCTCACTTTTGAGATGTGTCTTAGCTGCAATCCCCTCCTACACAGGCGTAGAGTAAGACGGCGGGATTCATTTTTAAAGATCTGTTTTTTGTTCTTTGACTTGTTGTTTTCCTTCACATGGTAAGTTTGAATAAATCAGTTTTGCTTTTTTCTTTTTCCCGGTGATAGTTTGGGGTCCATTTTAGTCTCTTGTCTATTTTTTCCCTAGTATTTGCGTCAGTTTTAAAGGGTAAAACCCTTAGTATCAGTGAAGTTGGCCGGGGGTACCTGTCTTTTCCGGCAACCATGCAGTGGATTTGTCGCGTTCATTTTACCCTCCTTTTTGTCAGCCATATTCAAACGTCTTTAAGTATCTTGCAGGCTAACGACGCATAGTAGAGGTATTTTCTTTGTATAAATCAAGGTATCGTCGGGAATAGTCGATTGTCATTTTTGCTTGGTCGGAACGTCGCCACGTAATTTTGTATAGGAAGGGAGCCAGACCGACCTTGGGTATCCCCCCTTTGCTTGAAATTTCCCCCGATAGTGTCCCTCAACAGAGACTGGAATTTTCTATTGCACAAGTACTGAGATTATACACAACGCCCCTCTTAAAGTTAAAGGTATCATCTTTTGGTCAGCCGAGATGCCAAACCCTTTGTAAAAAACGCTTTTACGATATCCGGGAAATAGGCTATTAAACTGTCTGTTTTTAAAAAAACTGTCTGTGCGTCCTCAAAGAATTCAGTAGTGATGGAGGTTAAGGGTGACTTTTGAACCCAAATTGGAGGTCCCGGGATTTCGTGTTGTTTCTGAATGTAGTTTTAGTCTCTTTTAAAAGTGCTCGGAATAGTTTGCCTATCGGCTTTAGGATTAAGGTCGCCTTTTTGGGAAAAGACCTTTCTTGCCGGGTTTTGGTAAGAATAACCTTGGCCTTTTTCCAGGTGTTTGGGAAATGGGGCTTTTTTTGGGGCTGCATTAAAAAATTTTGAAAGGGTGGGCTATTGCTTTTTCGGGGTTTTTCTTTATCGACTCGTTTTTAATTCTGTCTAGCCCGGGTTTGCTTTGTTCAGTTCGTTTTGCTTTAAGTGGTTTGGAGCTCCTGTTTGTGGGGGGCGAAAAAATTTTGTTATGGGTCTTTGAATGTAGTCGTGTTTTGCCGGTAGTCTCAGTTGAATTTTGATCGGTACGGTTGGGTTTTGAATTGTTCTAGTGTTAGAGTATTGCATTTGTTTTTGTAAAGGCTGGAGTTTGGGCCACCCCCTGTTGTCTAGGAGGGGGCGTTTTTTGATTTTTTCAAAGCCCCCTTTTTAGCACTTTTGTTTAGTCTAGGTTTTTTCATGCGGTGGCTAGTCAGTGACGAATGGTTAAAAAGTTTGTTCCCCTGTTTTGGGGCTACGGTTTTTTTTAAATTTTGCCTTTAGGGGGGTTTATATTGATGCTTCTTTTTGGTGTTCTTAGTCTCCCCACCCCGAAGTGCCCCCCCCCCCTTTTTAGGTCTATTAAATATTTATTTTGGATGGTCGATTTTTGAAGTCATGGAGTTTTCGTAAAAATGTAGTTTAAGTTTGTAGGTTTCTTGGAGCGTTTTTGTAAAGAGGTCTAGGGCTACGTCGTGCTGTTCAGGGGGTATGCTAGGTTCCTTGGTGGGGCCCCTTTGTGGTTTTTTGAATTTGTTCCCGTTGTGTTTATCTTTGGTTTTCGCCAGTTAGTTTGGTGCTGTAAATTTACTTCCCACTCGCATAACGGGATTATGATCGAATCAAGCTCGGGGATACTGAAAGGGGTCTGGCATTTATTTTTAATTTTTTAAACTATTCTAATATGTCTGGTTAGGGAGATATTTTCCCGGGAAAAAGGGTGGGATGCGGGTCTATGATGTTGTATTCAGCCCTTTCGAAGGGTCCTCCAGTACCCTTCCGCCCTTTTTGTAACCCCTACATTATAGCGTTTTTTACTATTTAAATCACCACCAAAAAAATATTTGTCAGAATTTAATATTGCTAAGTCTTGTTTCAGTGGATTTTGGACTGGGGTTATAAGCCCCCCAAAAAAAAGTTAATAGACCGTTTTTGGTAATTGATAGGGTTGTGGCCCCCAGGTTTTCCGTGTCGTTATTTTGCCCTGGGGCCGTAGATATATTTTAAATGAACCCGTACCCACCTCCCTTTCTGTTTCCCTGCCCGTCCTGAAGATATTATTCCTGTATGTTAAATCTTTTGTCGTCTTTAGGTCGTTTCACAAAAAAGTGCCAAGTCAACTCCGTAAGTTCCTAATATTCCTAAAATTCGTCTTGATGTAGAATTCCTTTGGCGTTCCATTTTTATATTCTGATTATTTTTAACTATATTTTGTGGATTTAAACGTCCCTTTGCGCCAAAGTAGAAGTCGGGGGGCTGCTTCTATTATTTCATCATTTTTGACATTTTGCGTTGCCCTTTTAATTTTTGGTATGTAAGTTTTGTATTTTTAAGTAAAACCGCAAAATTTTATCTCCTTAAATTCGTTAAAAATTTTTTTTAAAGTCAAAAGGGGGCGTTTGTTTTTTCCTTTGTCTGGTGGTCGCTCCGTCCCGGCAAGTAGGGGGTCCTGTAGAACGTGGGCATTGCTAGTGTTGGTTGTTTGTTGTTTTGATTTGGGAGGGTGGGAAAAATTATTTTGTTTTTGTCATCTTTTGTGAGGGTAATATTTGTCATTTTTTTCGTCTTTGGGCGATTTTTTTCTCAATCAATTTTTTGTATTCAGGGACTTTTAGTAGTTTGGGGTGGTACCCCACAGTTCACAACTTGCAGGATTGTGTTTTTTTTTTTTTTTTTTTGCAGTCAAAAGTCAAAAGGGGCGAAGAAAATTTGACGCATTAGGGTTGTTTTGGGGCAGTTGTTTTAGAGTTTTCCGAATTTTTGACATTATGGCATTGTAGGATGTAATTTTTTTGTTTTAACATAGTTTTTAATTTTGACAGGGTGTTTTTGATGTAATTTCCCTTAAAAAATTATAGTTCTCGGTTTTCTTGGGAATTTTCAAATTAAAAAATTTGGGGAATAATTTGACAAAATCTTTTTTGTTTTTTCCGTCGTGTTTTTTAAGTAAAATTTCTGATGTAAGTTCTGTTAGGCCCCTTGTTAAACTCCTCCCTTTTTTTTCGTCAGTGGGGGATGTTGGGGGGGGACCCCCTTTTGACAAGTTTTATGAGCTTGTCACTTGGGGAGCGTAAAGGGGATAATATTCTTGTCCCGCTTTTTTTGAGATAGTCCCTTTAAGTTCGAGGGTTTAAGTTTGGGATTTTAGCCCGTTCCCCTTTTTAAAAAAATATTTTGAAATCCCTTCATGGGTTGTTTTCATAGTCTTTGATATTTTGGAAAATTTGACGTCCCTGCTACGACTTGGGTGGGATTCTTGGTTTGGATTTTTTTTGGGGTTTGAGGGGTCTTTCTAGCGTTTTCGCTTGGTAGTTCTATGGGTTTCCATAGGTTGTCTTCACGAAACTGTCAGTAAAATCTATTGGTTTGCACCTTTACTGATTTTGGAGGTTTGTCCTCCTTTGGTTTAGATAGTAGTTTTCCCTTAAATAGATGCATCAGAAAAATTTAGTTTTCCCCCGTCCATTACTGACAGTTCTACTTATTTTCCCTCTCCTCAATTTTTCCCAGACCCAATCCTGGGTTTGGGGCGTTTTTGCTGCGCACTCCAAACTCTGCTTCTTTTCCATTTTTTAAAATTTTTTTGTTGGCCCCGAAAAGGGCCTACAAACGGTTTAGTTGTTTTTGTTGTTTTTTGGTTTTTAGTTGTCTTTTTGATTGTAATTTGTTGTGGTACGACCACTTGTGGAAATCTCACCCTTTTGCCATCGCCACAAATAATTTAGGATATTTGGGGTAAAATTTTCCAAAATTAAGTTTTATTCAAACGTGAATTTAAGCAGATTAGCCGCCTATTTCGGAAGGCCGGGAAACCCCGCTGAGGTGTCGGTTTGGGGTCCTTTGTCTCTAAACGAGACTTCGTGCGTTTCGTCCTCCTCGTTTCATCGTGTCCCTCCCTTGTTTCCCTTTTCTACCACTTGAGTGTCAGAACGACCCTGAGGGAAAGGGAGGTGGCGTTTTTACCTAAGGGTACCGATTGTAGTCCCCAGACCCTGACCCCTTTTTGTGAAAATTTTTTCGTTGTGGAGGCAAATGAGGTTGGGGTAAGAAGTTTTGAAGTAAAAAAGCGGGTTTGTTGTTTTTTGGGGTATCTATATAGACCCTAGTACACTGTGAGGAAACCAACGTAGTCAGGCCCTATGGAGGATTGGGGGTGTGTAAATTCTGAAGGGGTGTAAGAGAAAAGTAAAAAAGTTAAAATTTTTTTCCTGGGCGAAGGTAAAAGTGAATGTGGTTTTAGATGATTGTTGGGTGGGGGATTTTCTGTAGTCTGTTTTTTTGTAAAACCTAGGTTCCGGGGGTTATACTGTCCCTAGGGGTTTTTATTATTTGGTTTTTCCCCAGGAGGTTTTTTCGTAGAAACTAGCGTTCGCGTTCAGGAATATGTCCCTTTGGGTCTTGGGCCCGTTTCCGCGTGGATGCGCGCATTGTTTGTTCTGGTGTTCACCCCCAAGAATCCTCGGAAACCCTGTTCTGGGCACTTTGAGGATTTTCAAGGTAGTGAGGGGTAGCCCACGCCTCGCGCATACACAAACCCCGGGGGGTTAAGGCTTGTATAGTAGCACTTTTTTTTATGTTGAGGGGGTTGGAATTGAACAGCGAGTAGTTGGATATAAACCCCCTCCCTTTTTTTTGGGCTTTTTCACGTGAGCTTCCCCGTTTAGGTGGGATCGATAGTGACGCCTAGGTACATGAGTTCCCTCGAGAGGGGGTAGGCTCACCCAGAAACCCCGAAATGGGCTTGTGGGTTGAACCCCGTTTTTGAGATGTTGATGGCTGAAAATTTGGCGGATTTATCTTTATCCCCACTTTGGTTTTCCAGTCACCGAACTGGGCCAGATAACTCTGATTGGGTTGTATGCAACTTGATGTTTTTTGTTGATGTTTAAAAAGCGTACGCGGCAAAAAGTCTCACCCTAAAAATTTTTTATCCCGTGAAAGTCGGGGGACAACAGCTGTAAAAGAAGGGTGAGATTGCGGACCCCTTTTGGGACTCGTGCTTCGATGTTGTGTGTTGACGATTTCTCCCTTCCATTTTGACTCTAAAACTGCGACTCGTGGAATTCTTTTTTACTTTTTAAAGGTTTAGGGAAGTTGAAAGTGATCAAATTCCGAAAGGCCGGCGTGCCAAACCCTTGGGCAAAGGCCTTTTCCCCACGTCCCCTGGACCGCAAATTTTTTGATTTTCCCTTTTTGTTGAAATTCCCGGGGTTTTTTCTACGAGGGTTTATGGGTTGACCGTGGAGTGGCGGTCCGGAAAACCAAAAGTTTGTCGGGGATAATGTTGTTGGGGAGAAAGAAATTTCAGTCTCTCATAAAATTTTTTAAATCTTTCCGAGGTGCTGAGGGGCTTATTTGGGCCTTCGGTTTTGCGGGGGAATTTGCGTCTTTTCCGGTTTGGGATGGAAATCACATCCCCGTTTCCCCAAATGCCGGGAAAAATCCCCACCTCAATGCGGCTGAGAAAATGGCCGCAAGATGGGGATATACAGCGGGGGCGTGGCAGATCATTTCATTGGAGATCCTGTCCGCTCCCGGGCTTTTCCCTTTTTTCTCTTTTTGATTACTTGTAGAACTTCCATCTACACCGGGGTGTGGCAATTCGAAAGGGGGCTTCGAAAAACTGTTTTTTCCTCTTTTTTTGACATTTGCCGAGAAGTTATCTCCTGGGGGGGTTTGGTGTTTTTATTTAAACGGGTCCTCCACGACTCCGCAATCGCTTTTGCCTTTTCCTTTGGTATATGTCATGCCCTTCGTCCGTGGGTTTCTGGTGTTTTGCTTTTTTTTTCGCCCCCTTTCAGTTCTTCGTGACCTTCATAATGTCCCCCCGTTATTTTTTCGAGAAATTTTCCGTTTCCCGTGGTAATTTTGAGTTGTTTCGCTCTAGGGGGGAACTAGGCCTGAATCTTTGTTATGCCCGATGCTTGGGGAGCGAATGCGCCATCACCCCGTCTCTTCCCTCTTCTGGCTATTAGTGGGGGTTTAGGGCGGGGTGTTCCCCTTTGAGGTGGGTTATTGGCCCTCTTACTTCGTTTTGCACGATGGGGTTCCAGGAGTGTCGACGTCAGGAGGGGGTAGAATGGTCCACCCTCTTTAGTAGACCTTTCCTTCCCAAACTTGGGTATATCCTTTCCAAGGGGGCTGGTATTTGGGCCCTCTTAAAAGGGGTATTTCTCTTAAGGAAGGAGTTTTGGTGGTTGGTTTTTTAAAGGGAGCTTGCAAAAAAAAAAGGGAAAATGATCTGAGTCCAATTTGTTTAGGGTGTGCAATCTTTTGGTGCTGGGTTTTAGTCTGTAAGAATATTCAAGCACCCGGGGGAAATTTTTATAGTTGAGGGGGAGTTTGTGGTTCCCCTCGCCCTACTGTGTAGTTATTATGGCCGGTTATTCCAGGATGCGGCCAGCTTGATTTTATGGCGGCAGTTCCCAATTTGTTGCTTACAGTTTAAATCACCCCTGGGGAAGAAAATTTTCCTTGCTTCAGCGATTTAGATCCTGGGCCGAAAAAAAGGGACTAAAAAGGGTCCCGTAACGCGTTTAACATTATTCCCCCCGTTTTACGGGAAAAATCTCTGCGGGTGGTTTTTTGCCCCCTACCTGGTAGCATGTGGGGAAGGTTTTTTGTTATCTTGATTAATACAGCCGTCCCCCCGCCTTTCCCGTACATCGGTCCGTATTATCGAACCTCTAAACTCAGGCGCTTTGTTTTTCTTTTTTTGGGTCTCGCAATGGAAACTATATCAATCCATATGTTTGTAACAGCAGTTTCCCGCTCGTGGGCCTTTGGGGATGCCCTTTCTTCCGTACATCAAGTTTAATATCGTCTTGGTGACTGCAAGGGTTGTTGCATCGCTGTAGCATTTGTTTTCGGCTTCAACAAAATTAGGGCCTTTGTGTTTTGTCCGGGGGATTTCCCCAGCCTAGGTGAATTTTTGAGGTGTGCAATAGTCCAGTGAAATTTTTTTTTTTTTGAGAACTTGGAAAGGTCTTATCTGAAGTGTCATTTGGGTTTTGTCGATTTTGGGGGGCTCTTTTTGGGGAGGTTTACTACGGCTGCAGCGTAGTTCCCCTGCTTGGCCGGGGAGAGGCGTTGTGGGTTTTTTCTTTGTGGGTTTTTGGCTAAGTCTCGTGAGATCAGACTAGATGGGCGCCCCCGGTTTTTTTTCCCCCCTTTTAAATGTTTGTACCTACTTGCCCCTTTTTCTATCTTTTCTAAGATGAGGGGAAAGTTTTGTAATTTTGCCGCGTGCTCCCCCTAAGTTTGACGCAGCGGTTCCCGGGGGGTCCTTCCTTCTTCCGCAAACTGTGGTCAGGTGCTCCCCCAGAACTTTGTGCACCCATGCGATTGTGCACAAAATTTTGGAGTGTCCGAAACCGCTGGCAGCGGTGGCAGGGGTATGATTTTTGGAGAATTTCGGTATTCCCCATCTTTATAATTGTGGATTTAAAGGCCCTACTTTTTATATCTGTTGTTACGTGGTTTCACCAGGGTGCACACAATATGGGAGTGGCCCGGTTCCATGATTTCGGGGGGGTTTTTTTGTATAGAGTTGCTCCCCATTTGGGGTTAAACCCCCTTTCGACTAGCTCATAGGTTATGCCCAAGGTCATGGTGGATGAAAGGCCCTTAATTATACCTTTGTAGGCTTCCCGTAGCTTTCGTGAAATGCTCGAGGGTTTGCTTCCCTCAAGAGTTTTGGAGTGTTTTGTAGCCCCCAGGGAGCTCGTAATTATTTTTTTCCCGCGCCGTGCAGTAAGTTTTAATTCGGGCCTTCAGTTTGCTTCAGAATTTGTGACGTTTTTATATTTCCCCCGATTAAACTTTATCGGGGGGTTTTACCTTTTTACGTTTGTGTGTCGCCTTGGGTTAGTGGGGGTCTTCCGGCCCATACGGTGATCTGTTGGGCTTGGGGGTCCGCTATTTCTATTGGAGGAATTTTTTTAGTTTTTTTTTCTTTGGTGCCGGAGGTCAACTCCTTGTTTGTCTTTATTTACGTTTCAGCGTAGAGACGGTTCAAAGGGTTAGTGATTTTTTTGGGTTTACCTTTATGTTCTCGAGTGGCCAGGGTTTCTGGGAGTCTATTGGCCTGGTCTGTGGGTTGTGCGTCCGTCCCCATCATGGGGGCTCCTCGGGCTGGTTTGTTCCCCTCCTCGGTCACGTCTATTTTGGATTCTGTAGACATTTTGCGATTCCCGGTTTGGAAAAATTTGAAGTTCACAGCCTTAAGGTCCGACCCCGGCACCCGTTCCCTACCGTTCGCCGCACACGCGAAAATTTTAAAAGGTTTTTTTCCCTGAGTGGGCCGAAAGATTTAACTTTATTTTCAATGAATTTATAAAAAAAAACTAAACGGTATAAAACCAAACTGTCGGGTTAAAAAAAGCCCCTAGCTCGGGAGCGAAACACTTCCCTAATACCCTCACTGGGGCCCCTTTAAGAGGCCTCGACCTTTTGACGCGGTTTTGAGATCCCCTTTGGCGCGATCCCCGCTTAAACTCTAAGCCAAATCCAATTATGAAATGTCGCCGTCCGTGCCCTGTCGTCTCTCTCGTCGGTCTGGTCTGGTCTGGTCTCGTCCGTCATCGTGTCCACAGAATGTTGGGACTATGTACACTTGGGTTTTTTAGTTTTAAACCGGGGCCCTAATTTAAACCCACGTTTCAAAACTTTATTTTGGCCCTAGCCAGTGTTGCCTCTCCGTACAAACTTCTTGATGTCGTGTGCTCCCCCCGGGAAAAATGCCGGAAAAATTGGGTGTCGCCCAAGTCAATGGCAGTTTGCACAGTGACCCAATCCCCCAAGAACCCATTCTTGCTTGGGCCCGCCATGCCCACATATGCCGACCAATTCTCGATAGATGATTTCCTGGGTCCATTATGCCACTGCGTACCTCCAGCAAAATTAGTTTCAAGGGTGCGGCGGTGGCCTCAAAAGGGTTTAAGCCGGGGTCCAACAGTCCCCTGGACAGGTCACCTGGGCGTTTGGAGTGTGGAAACTGTGAGGCAGAGCTCGTGTTTTAGGGGGGCAGAGATGCCAACCGTGGGGTGGCGGGATGGCGGAAACGACAGAGCACTTGGGCAATTTATATTGAAGCGGTGCAGTGAAAAAAGTCCTCGGCCGGGCCGGGCCGTTGGTCACATGGACTCCCAGGCCCTTTTGGTCCCCATACAGGGATGTGTGGAGGGAGTGCGTATAGGGGTTACAAAAAAACCGGGTGAATGAGGTTTTAATCTATGGATTTATAGTTCTTTTTAAATTTAAGATGAATATTTAAGAAAAATTTTATATGTTTTAAATGGTTTTTGGGTTTTATTTTATTATAGAATTTTTTTAAGGTCATTAGAAATCTAAAAACACAACGGTAATTCTTCCTTTTAAATATATCTAAAAGGAACTAATTGAAATTTGCAAAAATGATCAACTTTTTGAAATTTGATAACCTATGCTGAAAACCGTTCCAGTTGGAAATTAATTTTTAAATGAATTTTTCCCCGAATAGGCAAAGAAAAAAAGTTCTTTATCCAGCTTTTCTTTCAAACAGAGGAAATGTTGCGTTTACTTGGTTTAAGGGTTCTTCTTTCCAGAGTTAAAAATTCTTAAATTATTATTTTAATTGGTGGGGGTTAGAGGCCCCCCGACACAGTGAGGGCATTAGGGCCTTAAAAAAATATACAATATATTTAAAAACTCCATAGGGGGAAAGTAAAATATTCACCTTTTTTTTAATAAAGGTTAGAAAAAAATTTAAAAATACAATATAAAAAAAAAATAGTTCATATGAGAAAAAAAAAGGGATCACGCCCCAATTAAAAAAACAAAACAAACATATTAAACAACAATTAGTTTAAAAAAAAACAAAACAAAAAAGTTAAAAAAATAGTCTTTTTTTAAAAGAAAAATAAAAAAATAAAAAAATTAAAAATGTACTAAAAAGGTAAAAAAGACAAAACAAAATATTAAATATACTAAAATGTTTAAAAAAAAATTTCAATATGAGATAAATCCAATGAGTAACTTTTTTAAAAGTGACCAAATGCCTTAAAAGGTTCGCCCGGCGTATAAATGAGTAAACAAATAAAATCCCTTTAGCGCTGTGCGTAGTAAAAAACAAATGCATACTTCACACCCCCAAAAAATCACACAAAAGGGGAGCATCGAAAAATTTACCACGGAGGGCCCCCTTTGTAAAAACCCGGGTTAAAAGAAGCCCCCCGGGGGTCTCCTCAACCCCCCAAAATTTAAAATTTTTTAGAAATCCACCCAAAAAATCCCAGGACCGCAGTTTTCTACGGGGCCCATCCCAATTTCCCAAAGGGGAAAACCTAACAAATAAACCCCCCCTTTTAATCTAAAAAATGACCCAAACACCCCCGGGGGGACCGGTTTGCCTCCGGGCTGATGTCCCTTTTTCTTTTCCAAAGACCCTTTACCAAAAACCACAAAAGCACCGGGGCTTAAAAAAAATTTTTTTTTTAAAATTTGCCATGTATAACCACAAAGGGGTTCCATAGAGATGAAAATGCCAAAAGCACCAGGAATCGGCAGTGAAACAAACGGTGACTATTTCGGTATACAAAAAACAAAATTTAAAAATGGCATCCAATTCAGCCGAAAAATACGGGTTTTCTTCTCGGAAACCAAATTTAAAATTGGATCCTTCCACAACAAAGGCGCTTTCCCACAGAGGCTCCACACTTTGAACCATCCGTGTAGATAACGCTGAAAGCCCGAAAGGAGTGAAGAGACTCGTTAAAGGTCCTCTAAATAAAAGCTTTTGGGAGTGGTCGCCTTTGGAAACTTGGCGAATAAAAAATGGAAATTTTGGAAGGCGTATCTTCCAGGGAGAAACTCGACCTAAAGTTTTGGGGAAGCCTTTGGCAGGACTATTCCACAAAGTGGAAAACAGATAGCAATGCGGACCCAATTGGCCTTGCACTACGCCATTTGGTTTCATACAAGTTTTCGAGTGGAGGGGTTGATCACAGCCGGTAAGCAACATTATTTGGCATGCAGGGTAGTTTTGACACGTAAGATTCCAGAAGATAGGACCGCTGGTAAAGAGAGGGGGCTCACCGGGGTCATCACAGATCTGATGACTGGACTGGTACGAAAGGCACAAGTACCAGTCGAAGCCAGCATGGTGGACACTATCTATCCATCTTTAGTTCGAAGGCCTACTGCCATAAACAATAACTGCCGTAATCTATTTTTGATCTCACCAAAGCCCTATAAGGCGCATCAAGGTTTCCCTATCAGAACCCCAAGATCGACCGGTAACTATTTAAGTAAATTCAGTGCTTTAACACACCTCGCTTTCAGGTCTTGATGTGGTAATCCAAGTTAATTTAAAATCAAATAAAGTCCCAGAAAGATTTCGCTCTCCGAGACAGGTAAAACAACGTGGTTCATTAAAATATTGGGGGCTTGGGTGTATTCCCATAATCTATAAATTGGACGCCGTCATCTTGGCCGCTGAGAAGGTAAAAACCACTACGCGATGCCCACATCCAAAAGATTGTTGAGAGCTAATTGTGGCTTCCCTTCAGCCCTGTGGGGACTTGATAACTGCAATAAATTGCGTAGTCAAACCACGAAAAAAGGGATGCCGAAAAAGGTAATCGTAGTTGTCTACAATACTATTTATCCAAATAGCGAACAACGTACAGCTTAAAATACTATCCTGAGGCACCCCATTTTCTTGAATAAAATCATCGGATAAAGGGTTTGTTTAACCTTAACCCGGAAGTGTCTATCGACATAAAATTATTTATAAAAATAGGGAGGTAACCGCGGAACCCTCAATTAAACAGGGTTTTTAAAATGCCGTACCGCCCGTGTGTCGTAAGTCTTTTTTCAAATCAAAGAAAGACAGCTAAGGGGTTTGTTGTTTATGAGGAAGGCGTCACGAACAGCTTCTAAAGGGCAACAAGGTGATCTACCGGGATGGGTTAGGACGAAAGCCACATGCATATCAGATATAGATTGCGGGATTCTAAATACCATATAAATCTTTTATTGATCATTTTCTCTAATATTTTGCATACCCCAAATAATTAGGCTATAATCTAAAAACTAGTGTCTCAAAATTTATCCTTGCCACTTTTATATATATGGATAATGGTTGCTTCCTTTTAAGTGTTGTAACTTACGAGATTCCCAAACACAATTGTAGAGTTCGAGGAGGAACCCCTCCGGCAAGGGCAGTTGGCGCAACATTTCGTAGTGGATATTACCCGGGGCCAGAAGCTGTGTTCCCGCCGGGGACAGGGCATAGTTTAAGTTCCTTTTTATAAGGGGTGAGTTATAATCCTTCACCCGACTTTGGTCAAAATCAATATCAAGGCGCTGGGATGTTCCGCTTAACAATGCGAACTCGTTTAGAGTAGCTCTCAGTGCTATAAATAGCGGCGAAAACGAGCCCAATACATTAACAACCACCACAGCGAGGAGACAACGAACCGTTATACTTTAGGGCGGGTATACAACTAATGGAATTTTGCTACTAATTAATTTACGAAAAATGTCCCAAACTTTAGTTATGGAGTGGTAATTGTAAGGGTAGAAATAAACTGTCCCCAAAACCCTTTCTTCTGCTTTCTCGATTAACACAATGCGAGCTCGACGCGTATAATTTTGAATTCTCCAGATTCTCCGAAGTTGGACGTCATTGAAATAGACGTAGGGCCCTTCGAACGGTCGAAATAGCCAACTGACACTTCTCTTTTAAAACCATGGAACAGGACGGTGGCGTGGATTTGGCGAGGATTTGGGTTTTGGGAAAAGCACCGCCGCCGCTATGACCGTCGAAGTAAAATGCCCACCTTAATATCGACGTCAGGATGTTGGGATTCACCAAATACGCGTTCGCAGAAACTACCCCAGTCAGCACGTTTTAGCACCCATTGGGTATCTGACGTACTGGTAGATCTTGAACTGGTGAAAGCAGATTTAAAAATTTGATCACTGCCGCATTGGTCCGAGTGGACCCCCAAAAAAGGAATTGAGCAGCGATCCCGGGACTACATAAAGGTTAGGACGAATGGCAGAGATCACACCATTAAAGGCAGATAATTGTCTGGGTCCCGGGTTTCATTAACACCAGGTTTCCCAAGACAAGAATATCTCTACCAATCCTCCCACCGGGTCTCTAAAATTAATGCCCACAACCAGTTATGCCATTTAAATCCACCAAGATGATATAGGGGGCGGAAGTTGTATTAAGAGGCCTCTAAGTCCTCTTGGAAACACGCTCACCCTGTGGAGGTAGATGCAGCTTATTGTTACCTCCAAAGGAGTGAAAACTCAACACCAATCACTTGGAGATCAGATATAATATTTATAAACTTATAGTATATATTGCTACGTGCCAAGTAAAGCCACACCTACGTAGCCCCGATCAAAGATGGTTTTTCGTACGAAAATACATCTTACCCACGAAATCATCCATAAATTTTGGCAGAAGTGGGTCTCGTGCAAGCACAAGATGGAGTATGCAGGAAGAAATATTTTTAATTCATCATTGTAGTAGCGACATACTTTATTAATATAAAATAGTTACCTCGCAATCCATTACACATGCTTTAAAAATAAAAATTGTTGAGGACCTTTTAGGTCCTCTTGTATTTCCCAGTTCTCCTGACCTCCCGCTCAGGGGAAAGGGTGTCGATTTGTCCCTGAAACTGGGTTGTTGGAAACCCTTGGGGGAAGGGTTTGTTAATGCCTTCGACGCTTTTTTGTTGTAATATTGTTTTTCGGTCCCTCGCTGGTCCTTACTCAAGGGCAGTGGAACTCGCCTTGTGGCCTCACCTGTTCTGCAACTCACTACAACCTCCCGGAGGCCCAAAACAAGTGTGAGTTCCCCACGCCGCCCGTGTTTTTAAAACCCAGGTGGGGCTGGGGGTTCCCCCAGGGGGTTCGGGGCGGGATATACTGAAGTTTTTTTTTCTTTCCTTTTTTTTTTGGGTGATAATACATACATTTGGTTACTGCTGGGGGGAAAGCCCCACAAATATCCTAAATGCCACGCATTTTGAGTCTTAAAGGACCACTCACTTCAAACATTGGGGAACCTTGAGGTTTCCACCTTCACCGGGGTAAAAAGGGGTATTGCTAAAACATATTTCCAAGATTCCCCATATCTTGGGACGAATTGATTAATTTTTGATCATGACGGCCATCACGCATTTTTCTGTTTGATACCTTAGATTGCGCAACCATTTATCACTTTTTCGGGGACAAATGGCTTACCCCTTAAACTTTAGTTTTCCTCCCGAACATCACCAAAAGGGGGGGGGGGGGCCTCACCACCTCCTGGTTTTTCAATTGGGGGCTGGAGGCCTTAAACCCTTTTTCCCCCCCTTATCACTTTACAGCCCTGTGAGGGGCTGGGCATGAGATGCCAAAGAATTGCAATGTGCCAGGGGCGACAATACATCGCCATCCGATTGGGGGACAATCTACACAAAACCGATCGTAGACCCGGGTGACCCAAGTTGGAAACCCACAATGGCCCCATTAACCCTACCGACGGGAAACCCCCACCACGCAAAACAGAAAAACCTTTCGCATAGACACGCAAGGAAGAGAGGTCATCGCAGCAAGGGGGGTGGGAAATGCCTTTTTTAAACGCCCCGGCCCTCAGAACGCAACCGTCTTTTCTAAAAGTGGGGTCCCCCGGTTTTTTTTTTTAAACCCAAAGGGGCCTTCCCCCCTGGGGGATGGGGGTTTAGAATAGTCCCAAACCCCTCTTGTCGAAAGGGCACTAAAAGGGGGGGCTTTGTGCAGGACGTACTCGGAGGACAAACCTATACAAATCCTCCCTTCACATCTTTTTTCTTCTTCCTTCACCCCCCTTTTTTTCACATTCCCCCTTTCGCTTTATCTAACAAACCTTTTTTCCCCCTTCCCCCCCTCCGTTCATCCTGCAGGGAGGTTTTTGGGCCCTTTTCCGTTGACGACCTTTGGGCTACTAACCCGCTTTTCCGGTTTATTTTTGGGAAAAAACCACTTTCTTGAGATCCAAAAAAAAGTGCGCCTTTTTTTTTGCAATACCTAAAAGGGGGCCTTAGGAGGAATAATGGGGACCCATTTTGGGAAAAAGACGGAAGTTCATGAGGGCCCACGTAAAATTGGCACTTCCTACACCCACTTGCTCGATGACCCCTCTCTCTCTGCGATGCTCTATGCAAGTTGCATTCTAGCGTCGAAAGGGCCTCTCGCGGGACATTAACGGGGCCATAGTGGTATCCAACTTGGGTCACCCGGGGTCTACGATCCGATACTGTGTAGGTTGTCCCCAATTACCAGGCCGATAACATTTCGCCGCGGCATCCCCCCAGGGGCCCCTCGCGGGGTCTAATATAGAAAAGAGGGGGAAAGGGGGAAGGCCGTCCACCCTTTTAAAAAGAAAAAATCCGGGAATGGTGGGGCCCAGCCCCGTTTCCTGGTAATGTCTCGAACAATGAAAATGAAACCCAGGCGTGCAGCCCATTTGTCCTAAAAAGAAATGTGAACTACTCAGAAATCTTCACGCCCCTTTCCTCTAGTTTTTGCTGTACTATAACATCTGCCTCTTTCACTCATTAAATGCTTTTTAATTGCTGAAACAAGTTTTCCTTTCCCTTTTTTTTCATCTTGTTTAAATTTTTCCTTCCCTACCCTACCCCTTTTATCCAAAGTTTACACAAACCATTTCTAAAATTTTTCTTCATGTTTTTATTTTGGCTTTATCTACCACAACGACTGAATATTGTTTAGACTCTCTCCCCCATTTACATTCCTAAATTTAAACCAAATCGGTTCCTTATTTGGTAAGACCCTTTTTCTGATAGCTTTGTCTTGGGCAAACTAAAATAGAGCTTAGAATTGTCAAAGGGCTAACTCTAAGAGACTTACCATTTTTCTTAGGTTATACCAAACAGAACTAAAGGTCTTAAGCAACACACGCCTAAAACATATTAGGCTAACTCATTAGAGGCATATCATCATTTTTTTTACTTCCCAAAGGACATCGTGGCGTTTTAGGCCTATTCAAAGAGACTAACCAAAATATTGGGCTCTACCGAACATAAAAAAGCCGCATCGCCGTACTCAAAAGAACATAAAAGTCTTGGGCAAATTTTTTACCAAAATAATACTGTTCTTAGCCACTACCCCCCCTTCCCTCCACCCCGATATTTAACAATGTTCTAAGCATACTCACCAGTGACAACCGTGATTTAGCAAATACTCACCAAAACATATCAGGTCGTGTTTAAAAGGACAAATCATAAAATAAATTTTTTAACAAGTTAATGACGGATTTATTTAAAATTTTAAAAAGATCTAAATAGGGGTTTAAAAAAACCCCAAACAATAAAATTATTTATAATTGACCCAATAAAGCACTTTGGTTCCCCGAAACGACTAAAATAAATATAACTTCTTTGGGTGTATTAATTGCTACCTTGTACAAATTTTCTGAAAAAAAACGTAATTTTTCAATATGAGCTTGAACAAACAATTTTTTCTTTCTCCGGGATTACAAATTCCAGATCTTTTTAGAAACGTCTAAACGCCGGGCCGGCCCTCCACAAAAGCAGGTTTGAAAAACAAAGGGGTGAAAGTTTGGTCACTTTAAAGCCCCCTAGTTACATGCATTTGGTTCAATACATTTGAATAACCAAATATTAATATCTACAAAACAATGAAAACATTATAATCAAGTCACTGTCGATTGAAGGGGTCATTGTTAAAATTAATTTAAATTATATAAAAATAGCATGCCAGTAATTGATTTTTGGTCCTTTTCGACGCAATGCAAACCATTTCGCAAAACCGGGATTGGCCTGGGTTTCAGATTTCTTATTTACTGGAAATTTTTAATACGAGTTTTGAGTCTGATTGTGATGGCTTGATTTTCTTTAAATTTCAATTTAAAATTAATTATTTTTGCTATTTTGCTGAATAACGTTCTCCCAAAGTCAGATACTCAGTATGATCAAATCAATTATTGGGTTCGCCATAGTATCTGACTGTTCCAACGCCACACAGACTCAATTTTCCCACATAAGTGAAAAAACAGCCGAAACATGGGATGAATCCAGATCTCAGTGGAAAAACCCTGGGTTCCCAACCAAATTCTCGAGCTAAATTCCCTTTGTGCGGGTGTTTTTTAAACTATTTAAATTTTAAATATAATTATATATGTTATAAAGATTTTGAAAATAATTTTTTCAGAAATTTTTAAAATGAATAATTTTTTTTGTTTCAGAACAAAATGACTGGCATCCTCGCAACTCAAAAACACACCTACCAATGGGAGTTAAAACTTTAAAATCACTAACTCAAAGGTGACCCACCCCACCAGGGGATACCCCAAACCGGACCCCAGTCCGGGCGTGAAAATGTTTCTTCCCCAAAATCGGTGAAGGGAAAGGGAAAATCTGAAAGCTTTCCAGACGTGGTCCCACGAGATTTTGTCGATTAAAAACCATGACCCCCCTAATCTACAACACATCTTCTTCAAAACCGTGAGCCCTTGCTGTTTTTTAAATAAGATATTTATATATGTAGTATTCTTATACGATATTGAAGTACCTCCCCGAAAATTGTCGCCCCTACATAACTTACCAACCAACACAGAAATTTTACCAAAGGGGTTTTATTGTTCTCTCAACAACCACATTTTTTACTATTAACCTCGAATATATTAAAAAAAATTTAAATTACGGCCGTACTTTCACATTGTATTTTATGTCACCAAAGCTGCCCCAATAATCTCTAAAATTTTAATTACAATTGAGTTATTTTTATAATACACTGATCTTGTACCAAAATTTTTCCGAATTTAAATACTAATTCTACATACTGGTACGTCTACCACGTAGGTTAAACGTGTTACGTCAATCACGTGGGCGATCTGGTTTTGTTTTCCCGTTTGGGATAAGGGTGAGTTTTCTTCCCCTAAATTATTTTCCATTCCAACTCAACAAAAATCTGTACATTCAATTTAAAACTATGCCTCCCTTTCCCTTTTTTAAATTACAACTTAACTATGCTGTAAAATAAAGGGATCCCAAAGAATTTTTGGGGGAAAAAATTTTTTTAAAGACACATTCCCAGTTTTCCCACCAAGTTAAAAACACTATTGGTCGAAAATTTTGTTTTAAAAAAATGATTTTGAAGTTCAAATTGCCAAGAAAAAAATTATTTATGAAAATAACCAAAAGCTACAACACCCTAAACATGGATATCAAAAACGCACCTCAACCGGGGTTTTGGAAAAAAAGATGAATTTTTTTTTAGTTGATAATTTTTGCCTTAATGTCGACCAAAGGGGTGCGCAAGATTTTTAAAGTTTTAATAAAATTTTGAAATTTCTTTGGCCAAAAAAAAAAAATATTTTTTTCATATCAACATAGGTTTATTTTCTGCCATACTAGTAAAAGAAAATTGAATATCTGTAAATGTGTTTTGGGAAATTGTCAAAACTTTTTCTTTTTATTTAAAAGTTTTGAAAAATTCCAAACACCCCCTGAAAAAATTTTCAATCTTTAAATTTGGGTATTTGTAGAAAACTAAACTCGATTTTGCTTTTTGGAGAAAATTTTATTTTTTTTTCCAAAAAGAAATTTCAATTTTTAAAAAACTTTAAAAATACGGCGCCCCTTCTCCACATTTTAAGATATTTTTTTTAGGTTTTCGATATTTAGCAACAAAAAACAATTAAATTCTTTAATTAAATTAATGAAAATGTTTCTCCCTTTAAAAATGATTTTTTTCGTAAATACCCCTATTCTTTTTTTTTATCATATAAACTGACTTTTTTAAATCTGGACTGAGTCATTCCAAAAATTTAGTCCAATTTATCGACTCTCTTTTTATTAAATTATTTTACAAGAAGCTTTTTATTACCTTTTCATTAATGAATGTAAAAGAACCAAATAAACATAAACAAATTAAATCCCAAGCAAAACTTCCGTCAAAAAATAAAGCCGTCGGTTTCATTTTTATTGTGGTAGTTAAAACCCTAGGTTTTAATATACCATCTTGGAAAAAAGGTAAAATCTTTGCTATTACTCATAAAAATATAACAGTCATTTCAAAAATTAAATTTAATTACTCAAATAAATAAAACTGTTAAAGACAGAACTCAGTTGGAAGGGAAAACTTATTTTACTTTGCTTCGAGACTTTTAAAACACAGATATTGAAAACATTTTTTTCAAATAAGTGCCTGAAGAAGATAGGAAATATTTTGTTTTAGGGGTAATTGAAGCTGAGCATCTATGATATCTTCAACTGTAAGATGATTTGGCTTAATCTGTACCCCTTCCTCGGTGCAGTTTTGGATATCATTTGAGAAAAATTTTAACCCCCCCATTTCAACCCCCTTCATTAAGAGATTATACAGACTTCTTGTAACAACGTTGTCGGGAGCATTGACTAATTAGAAATCAATATCCAGAAATTTAGTATCTTACTATGGCAGATTTTATTTGAGAGGTGAAAACGAACCCACTATCCCCCACCCTCTTCACTAGCTAGCAGCCAGTCGGAAGTACGTAGTGAGACCCACCTCTCAATACCGCGGTGATGGAAAAGAAAAATTTTTTGGGGTTTAAAGTGGGACGGTAGAGACAACAAATTTACCAGGGAATTACCCCCTAAGTGTACCGTGGTAGTCCTGATCCCCAAAATATGAAAAAAAAAAAAAAAAAAAGGGGGTCCAAACAAATTACGTGATACAAAAAAAAGGGCCTGTTTACCTTGGATTAAAAAAATCAAAACCCCAAAATGTAAACAAAGTTAAAAAAAACAAAGTTTGTTAAATAAAAAATTAAAAAAAAAAAAATTTTTTAATTTTGATGTTTTTTTATTTCATTAAAAATAAAATGTGTCATATGGAAAACAAAAAAATTTTAATAAACTGAGACAATATAATAGTGGGCACATATAATTTAATTTTTGCAATATTTGGGAAAAAACCTACCATCTTTACCAAATAAAAACAACCTAACCCGGGTTTAAACCCGGGCATGATACTATTAGGCAATAATTAAAATTTGTAAAATAAAATAAAAAAAATCATAAAATAGATTATGTTCTGAAAGGGAAGACCATTTTATTAAAAAAGTTTGTTGTGTTTTGACCCCCCCGAGGACGGGGGTTTTGAAAATCCCCAGAACCCCGCTTGTCGTAAGAGGCGACTAAAGGGGAGTCTTTGTGCAGGACAAACCATCCCCATATCTTTCCTTTACCCTTTTTTTCTTCTTTCCTTCATTTTACCATTTTTTCACCTTTTCCCTTTTTCCCATATCCCTCCTTCCTTCTTCCTTACCCCTGCCCACCATCCTCACGAGCCTTTCCTTTCCGTTTACGACCTTGGCACTAACCCCGCTCTTTGCTGTTTTTTATTTTATACCAAACCGCCTTACTTCCCAAGAAATGCGCCGGTTTCAATCCATAAAGAATCCTAGGGATAAATTAACCGGTACCCTACTTTTGGGGGAAAATCGGGTTTCGTTTTAGAGGGCCTGGGCGAAAATTGGGACATTCCTCACCCACTTGCTGCAGACCCTCTCTCGGGGAGCTCTATGCGAAGGTTCAGTCTGCGTCGAAAACCTTCTCGGGACTTTAACAGGGCCATATGTGGTAGTACCAAAAATTGGTCACCTTGGTCCCACGATACAGTTTTTTTTAGGTTGCCCCAATAATGGGGAGGCCACAAAATTGCGCCGCGGCACCGTAAATGCTAAAAACTGCGGCAACTCACGCCCCCCCCCCTCGCAGGGTCTAATATAGAAAAAGGCGGAAAAAGGTAAGGCCGTCCCCCTTTAAATTGAAAAATTCCAGGAAGGGGTGAGGGCCCCCGCCCCCGCTTCCTGGTTTTCTCGAATGGATAAAATGAAACCTCAACGTGTCAACCCCTTTGTCCCCGAAAGAGTGATAAGTGGAGCTGCCCAGTCGGGGTTTCAAATTTAAAAAGCGCGATGGCACATTTATACGACGGAAAAACGACCTTCCCCAAAAAAGAAAATAATGGCAAAACACAATAGTTGAAACCCCCCGAATCATTTAAAAGGTAAGGTGGAACCGCACAGGGGTTTCCCCAATGTTTTCAAAGGGGGTGGTCACTTTCTTTACCCCGACGCGTAACATTGAGGACACTTGAGGACTTTCCCCTCAACATGTCCCGAATTTTAAGGGTCACCTCAAAAGAACATGTAGTGAAAACCGACAGTTTACAACATTTGCCACCCTCCTTTCCAAAGATCCGACTGGCTTTCCCTCTCAGGGGCCGGGGTACCCCAACCCTCGGCGCGTTTTTTAGGCCAGGGGTTTGGGGATACAACTGCATGCCGTGGGAAGCCAACCTTTGCAAATTTTGGACAGGGGGCCACGAACAACCATGGGGGTCCCTAAATTCTGCATTAATTTCAAGGTCCTCATTCTGCCGGGCTCGGTCCGCCGAAAGGAAGTAGAGAAAAAAATCCTTGGAAACAAAAACAAAAAGAAGATCCCCATTCCCCGGGACGCAAAGATACCTTCACTACAAAATCCGTTTTTTTAAAGCCTACACCAAATTTTTACCAAAAAAAATTTCCCTAACTGCCCCTGCGCATTTTAAAATTGGGGAAAGTCTCCTACACGACCTGTGCCCCCTCTCTATTTGAGACTAAAAAAAAAAAACAGCACAACATGGGATGCAAAATAAAAACAAGTGGAAAAAACCCCCAACATCGCCTCCCCCACCTGTACCCCGAGGAGACCCCCTCGGGGAACACCCCCGGGCCCCCTCGGGGAATCCCCCCCGGCCCCCCCTCGGGGAACCCCCCGAGCCCTCCTCCCGGGAAATAAATTGCATGGGCCACGTTGATTCTCACTCTCGCCCCTGTGCCCCCAAGGCCGGGGTGGTTGCGAGGCAGGTGAGGCCGTAAAGGCAGTCCCACTGGTCCCTTTTAAGAAGACCAGCGAGAACCGCCGAAAAGAGTAATATTAAAAAAGCGCGAAGGCCTTAAC
Organism: Timema cristinae; assembly: GCA_039000515.1. Classification (NCBI taxonomy): domain Eukaryota; kingdom Metazoa; phylum Arthropoda; class Insecta; order Phasmatodea; family Timematidae; genus Timema; species Timema cristinae. Next base: position 29,387 of record JBCFYV010002622.1, read on the forward strand.
AAACCTTCCGCAAGGGCCATTTCCCCCCCTCCAAAGGGACCGAAGCCTCTCCTAAAGCGGGAGGGCCAGGGGGGACTGAGAAAAACAAAAAAACCAAAAAGGGCCCGGCAACCAAATTTTTTAAATTTTTAAAAGATAGTGTCATGGATTGCGGATAACAAATTTTATACTAAAAACTTTTTTGCACTACAATGGGAAATTGTAGGGGGTTCATGCTCGGTAGAGGAAATTAAATTTTCAAATTCTTTCCCCAACCCTTTCCCTCTTTTTTTTGCAGGGGACACACTTCCGCCCAAGACAACCCCCATCTTCAGATACACTTATCGTACCGACAAGCCTTTCTTATCGGGCAAGCGAGGGGTGGCTTATTTGCACAAGCAATAAAATCCAAAAATAATTTAAAATCGTTTCCCATCTCCAATTACGCTTCCGATCTCCCTTGTTTGGGGATACATATCTGCATAAACCCCGCCCGGTGAACGATTTCGAAGAGGACTTTGAGGCCTCTTTTTGCAACTTCCCGCCCCCTATTCATCTTTGGGGGCTTTTTTTCGCATAACCGGGGTGGGGGTCTAATTTTCAATCCCGCGGGGGATGGTAAAAATTTAATTTTCGGAAACCCGGTGCTAATGAACACTGGGACCCGACACACTTCTCCACTTTTAAATGGTGTATCCTCTGCATCACCTAACTTATTAGCCCAGGTATCGCGCCCCTTCCTTTTGGGTCCTTTCGGGCCTATTTGGGAACGATACTTCCCTATACTGTTTCCTTCTCCAAATTGCCCAAGTACAGCACGAGTTTCCCCCAAAGGGAATTTAAAAGGCCCGGGGAAAAAATTTTTTCGACTCCCGTTTTCCCCAATCCCTTTTCCGACGCGATGTAAAAAACTGGGATTTACTTTTACGGCACGCTCGGGGAGGGGCCCCACCTAAATCCTCGCTTAATCCCGCCACCGTCTTGTTCCCCGGGGAGCAGGCGGTTGGCTATTTTGACCTTCGAAGGGGCCCCACTCTTTTTTACCGACGTCCCCAACTGGATAATCTATCATTCCGTATTTCTACTGCCGACTCGCCGTGTCATTTTTAAAAAAAGAAAAACTTGGAAAAAATTATTTCAAACCCTTACAAAAATCCACTCCCACAACTAAGGGTTTGGGGTAATATCCTAAATTACGTAATAGCAAAAATTCCCAAAAACAATAACCCCCTCAGTTAACGGTTTACTTTTCCCCCCCTGTGGGGTCAAATTTATTAGACTCGAAGTTCGCCGCCCTTTTTTTGCACTGCACTACACTAAAGATTCGCAGTTTAAAAAGGAATATCGAGCGCCATGATATTATTTGGCCAAAGTTGGGGGGAGATTTTAACCCCCCCTTTACCCAAAATAACGACCTACCCCTTCCCAGCCTCACACAGCCTCTGGGCCACGACATTCATTATGATTTTTTGCTCATTGCCCCCCGCCGACAGACCTCTATAAAATGTTTGGGAATCTCACATCCCCTCACTATAGGGAAGCAACCGTTATCCTATAATTTTAAAAAGGGGGAAGGATAAATTAGAGCCAACTACTTAACCGACTTTAACTAGTTGTGCATGTAAAATATTGGGAAAAAAAATTAATAAGCGACTTAATGCATTTTGAATCCCGCAATCTTTTTTTTTTTTTTGGTGTGGTGGATCACCTTTTTTCTAGAACGGTATTCGTGACGCTTTTTTTCCATAACAATCTTCTGGGTTCCCTTCTCGATCTGGAAAAGCGTACGATACCGCCTGGCGGTAAAGGCATTTTGAAAAAACTTTTTAAATTTGGGGGGGTTCGGGAACCTTCCTTCTTTTTAAAATTAATTTTTTGTTGGATAGACACTTCCGGGTAAGGTTGAAAAACACCTTATCCGATGATTTTATTTAAAAAAAGGGGGGCCTCAGGGAGTATTTTTTTACTGTACTTGTTTGCATCCCCAATAAATAGCATTGTTGACAAGTGCGCATACTTACAGTCATGCCTCTTTGTGGGGACTACGAATTTTTGAGTTCGTCAAGTCTCCACAGGGCGAACGGCCGATACAGCCCTGCAAAAAATCTCGGATCGTGGGCACGCGTAAAGGATTTCGCTTTTCGCAACCAAACGAAGGTTGTCCACTTTCATAGACAAAGCGGAATACAGCCCGGCCCCAGTATTTTTAATGAAACCCGTTGTTTTTAACCAGTCTCAAAAAAACGTAAGGTTTTTTGGGCTTTATTTGTTTTAAATTAACTTGGGGTCCCCCACATCAAAGACGAAAAACGAGGTTATCAAAGCATTGAATTTGCCAAAGTATTACGGTCGGTCCGGGGGGCGATAGGTAAAACCTTTTCGCCTGTATAGGGCCCGGGAAAACTAAACAAACTATGGCAGTTTTGGTTTATGGGGCACTAAACCCCCGGCGTTAAAGACAAATGTCCACCATGCGGGGATTCGACGGGTATGGTGCCTTTCGTACCATCCAGTCGTCACCTGTGCCGACGCCGGGAGCCCCCCCCTTTCTTACCGCGCCATCTTCTGGCATTTTACTTCGAAACTTCATTTTCATGGGCGCAGCAGGGCCTATCCCTGTTTTTCATCCACCTAACCTTCTTGTATAAAAAATGGCTAGTACAAAGCCGGGTTGGATAGATCATCGGGTTTTTCACGTGTGGGATAAATTTCCAAAGGGTACCCCAAACCCCAGGGCAGTTTTTCCCTGGAAAAACGCCAACCCCAATGCCATTTTACCTTCCAATTCCCTAAAGCGACCACCCCCATTCTTATACGAAGGACCTTAATGAGCCCTCGAAAAACGCTTCGAGGGTTTAAACGCATTTTTTCGGGTGGGGTCAAAATGGGGGGGCCTCCCCGGGGGGTGCTTTTTTGTGGAAGGATCCAATTTTAAATTTTCTCTACCTTGAATCCAGTGTTTTTTACGGCTAACTATTCCATTTTAAATCTCTATTTTTGTATATCGTAATGCACCCTTTCTCATCGCACGGATTCCATTGCCTTTGGGGATTGCCACTCTCTACCTGTGGGAAAAATCTGTGCAGATGATCCCAAAAAATTTTTAAAAAATTTATTTATTAAACACCCGCTCGCCTTTTGCTGGTTTCCGTCACGGCCCGGGCTTTCAGAAAGAACGGGTGCCCCGGCCCAAGGGGGAGCAACCCTGCCCCGGAGGCGATCTGGGTGCCTGTTTTTTTTGACCTCAAGGTTTTGTTCGGGGGGTTCTTACGCACCTGGGACGAAACGGGGTCTCGACCCCTGCTCAAAAAAAACTGCGGGGCCATCAGGGATGGGATGTCGCGGGGGGCCCTCCTCTAAAACAAAGTCAAAGAGAGGGGTCAACGGACAAGATCCGTGTCGAAAACACTCATTGACCCAGGGTTTTATTAAGGGGACCCCCCCCAGGTTTTGGGACTTTGCGATCTCCTCTGTGTGCTCACTTTTTTGGGAGTCTCGCAATATCCTCTTGGGTCTTATTTTAAAGGTACCTAAAAGTTTTTATTCGCGATACGCGATGGAGTTATTTTTTACTCCCTTTTATACCCACGGATCTTTTAATGCCATTTATCCTTTTATAAAATGGCTCTTTTTTTATAACCATAAAGAGAACTTTTTAAAAGGTTTTTTTTACAATTAACTTGTGTTTTTTCTTTTAACGTGTTATATTTTAATTGTTGTGCATTTTTTAAAGTTTATATTTTAAATGTTTTTTCGGGTCTTTTTATTTGTGATACACCTTTTTGTTTTTTTTTTCAATTATCCTTAATTTTACCCGAGCTTTATTTGAGCACTCCTATGGGCATCCAAGGGAATGTCTTAAATTTCCTTTCCCCCATGGGGTTTTATTAGTTTTAATAAATTCAAGCCCTAATGACCTAAGTGTCGATGGGGCCCTTAAACAATAAAAAATAAAATAAAAATAATAATAATTAAGCTTAAGGTCCCAAAAAATTTCCATTTCAATGATTTAAAATTTAGTTTATGGAAAAACTTAAAATTTTAAAATATCTCGGTTCGAATATTTTTGATATCGAAGACAAAAAAAATTTAACCCTGCCTCCCTTTTGTAACCTAGGGGGGAAAACGGCCAACTCTAATAAATCAAATGGGAAAATTTTATTTCAATTACGCATAGTACTTTTACTTAATTAAACTTACTTATTCAAATTACTGAATACGTTTTCCCCCAAAATAAATGTTTTCTAAATGATTTTTATAAAAAAAAACAAACAAATAAACTTTAAGAACCCTCACAAGGATATTTAACATACCGTCTTCATTATGGGTTTAAATTGTCCCGAGCTTTTTTTAAAAAAAATGATTTGAGTCAAAAAACAATTTATTTTTGATTTTGTTTAAAAGGCTAAATTTTTAAAAATTTAAAATTTTTAGCTTTTTAAAAAGAAGAAGGGAACTTATACTTTAAATACCCCCCCGTGGGGTAGTTGGCTAAAGCCTTTTCGGGTTTACTCGACCTGAACGGGGGGGAACAAGGTTTTGAAT
>JBCFYV010002623.1:0-35955 GCA_039000515.1 Timema cristinae
GGGGTTATGAATAAATACTTTAACGCTTGCTTCCCCCATTAGGATTTAGATAATTTTTATACGCTTCCATGTGGTGACAAAAGTATGAAAATACATCTATATCACAAATTGTTTTAAAAAATATTTACGGATTTTAAAAAAATATTAAAACAGATATATTTGAATATAAATGTTTGGGTTTTATCCCCTTTTTTCAAGATGTCTATAGATTTTTGTCGCACAGTAAACAAAATAGTAATGATGGCCCCCCCAATGTACATAACGAGATCTTTGAAGAAAGAAATGGCCGTGCTTTGAGCAAAGCCCGGGTCATCATCGCCCTGGGGAAACCAAGGGAAAAACTTGTTCTTTCCCTTTCCCCCGAAATGATTTTTCTTTTAAAATTTCTCTCCTTCCTTGCTGCCTCCTTTTATGGTCTCTGTTTTCGTTTTTTCCGCTTTCTTTTTTCGTATGGGGTTGGGTTTTTAAAAGGCCCCACTCGCGGGACTTAGAGTCAGTTTACTTACCCTGATTAAGGGGAAGGCCCAGCTTTGTCAGTCGCCCATGAAGAGGGGTCAGATCCGCCGCGTAGCGGAAAAGTTTTTTAAAACTCCCCTATGAAGCCTAGGCCGGGGGATTCCCGCAGCACGGAGGAAACCCCAAGACTTGGTTATTGAGTTTGTAAAGTTTCGATGAGCCTTTACTTAGAATTAATTTTTGTTATAAAGCGGAAATTTTTGTTTTCCCTTTTAGTTTTGGTAAAATGTTTTTGAATTAATAGTCTAGTCGATATTAAAAAAGTAATTTTTGTTTACAAGTAAGTAAGGCTTTATCTTTTGATTAAATATAGTGTTTTCAGAGTGGGGGACGACTTCTTGCTTGTTTTTAAAATATTGTAGTTAGTTCTGTAGATAGGTTTTATATGTATTTACTTTCAGATTTACTTTTAGCCTCTGGGAAAAAATTTAAAATTTTATTAAAGATTTTATTCCCACAAGTCCTCTTTTAATTTGAATAAAATTTGTAATGACACTTGTACGTCGTGAGCATCAGTTTATTTATGGATGGTCCCCCAGATTGTCAGTATTTGTTTTCCTTATTCAATTCAGTTAATACAACCGTATTTTGGGTTTGGTCAAGTAGTAACGCTTCCATGCAGTATTAGTTTCAGTCTCAACCCGGACTGCATAGAGAATAGTGGGTCCCCCAAATATTACCATTTACTTTTTGCTTTCGATCGATTGTATTGTTTGTCTTGTTCTTGATGCACTTGCTGTTAGAATTTTATGTATTATTGGATGCCATGGTAGTACCAAAGGAGAAGGTTACCAGCCTAGTATTTTGTTGACACCTGTTTCTTAGCCATCAACTGCTGTTATCAACAGCTTGTTATCCAAAATGTTTAACGGTTTACAATTTTTAAGGCCTTTCAAGCAAACCTGATAAAAGTTCATGTACTTCTTTTATACAATTTTTATTACTAATTTTTGAATTGCTCTGCTTTTTTACAATTACTTCTACCTGTGGCTGCTGACTGCACAGCCTTGTTGCCACAGTTCAATTCTCAAGCCTAATGTTTTTGATAATTTCATATTTATCCGTTTATATTGTTGTAAAACCATCATTTACTTAATTATATGTTATTTTATTAATAAATTATTATTTTTTTAAAAAGACTTCTTTTCTATTATAATATGTGAACCTGTTGGAGTAAGATTAAAAAACTACCTGTGCAGCTCCAGCGTCCTTACAAGATTAGCCTCCACTACAAACCTTTAGAGTAGCACTTTTTGCCGTGGATTCAATTTGTGCATTATTCGTATTCACGGAAAAAAGTACCACACTTAAATGCGGCTGTCAAGGATGCTATGACATAAAAAAATGGTTTTGTTTTTCATCGTGAAAATACAAATCAAAGTACGCTAAAGGAATGTTCGGAGTGAGTAGGCCCCCCATATAGGACCTGTCTCCCCCGAAGTTCCCTGAAACCATGATTTTGTATTCGGAGAGGCATGTTTGAAATTGTTTCGTTCAGTTATTCCATCACTTTCAAAAGTTTCAAAAGTCACGGATAGTTCCTTTGCTTTTTTTTTTGAATAGACGACCCATTTGATTTATTTAAAAGGTTTCACATCCCCGCATCCTTGTTCTCTTTTAATGTACATTTGCTTTGGCGAAACCAATGAGGGCATGCAAAATGTGTCACCATTTTGAATCGTAATGACCCTTTATTATTACGGCTATATGTGCTAGCGGGAGCGGTCATCACAATAACGTCCCACCCGCGAGGCTCCTTAAATTGGCTGAGTTTAACGTACAGTGGTGCTGAAATTCAAAATAAACTATTACTTTGCAACACGCGGGCTTTGTTATTAAGCACGGCTCAAGCGTCTAATGTTTGCTCACCCAAATGAACATACACGGGGTTCAGCGTAGTCAGTTTATTCAAAAGTAAGCCAACATGGTCATCGGCGCAAGCCATGGTCCTGCCAGCGATTTAGCAAAATTTGTAATTTGTTCTTCAAGCAAGTTAATGCTTCAGGATCGCTTTCTGGAGCACCAAATGTACCAGTATTTAAAAAAAACGCCTCAATTGTTTAAATTTTTTTCTGCATTACGAAGAGGGTTACCTTTTGACAAGCCCCCCCCACAGATTTACCGGGCCACTATTACCGGTTGAGGGGTCGAAGACGGTCCCGCTGTAGCCGGCTCCACAGGTTTTAGGACAACCACGACCCCGGGCACCCCCAGAGCAGCTTGGGCTCCCATGATATGGTGCGGGTGACTAGTTGTCAGTGGTGGTGGTGCCACAATTTTCCGCCTCCATTTGAGCTTAAAATGTAAAGTAAGCATGTTACAAAATGCGCGTATTTTTCTACAACTACAAAAATTTAGTCCAGGGGGGAAAAAACTCTCATTTTCTGCCCCTGTTTGGATTCGAACAGTGTCCTTTGGCACTGCATATTATAGTCCTTCTCTCACTTTAATGTTCGGTTAAATCAACAATATATACTTTTTGGCCCCCCTGCGGGCGGGGTTTAGAATTGTCCCAGTAACCCTGCTTGTCGTAAGAAGTGACTAAAAGGGGAGGTTCTGTGCGGACGTCCTGTGTGGGACAAACTTCCTATATCTTTCCTTTCACATCATTTTCTTCTTCTTCACTTTCCCTTTTTTTCACTCTTCCCCCTTTGCTTTACCTATCCTTACCTTTTTTTTCTTTCCCCACCGTTTCCTGCAAAAGCTTTGGCCTTTCCGTTGACGACCTTGGCAAAAAAACCCGGCTCTTCTCTGTTTATTATTGGATACCACGCTTGAGTCCTAAATGAAAGTGCGCCCGGGTTTCAATACTTAGTAGAAGGGCCCTAGGGATGACAATAACCCGGGTACCCCACTTTTGGGGAAAAGATCGGTTGCGTTCATGAGGCCGGAGTAAAATTGGCACTTTCCTACCCACTTCTGCGACGACCTTGTCTCGGCGATGCTCTTGCGAAGGTTGTCATGTCTAGCGTTTGTTTTAGAGCCTCTCGTGGGACGTTAACAGGGGCCTATGTGGTAGTACCAACTTGGATCACCCGGGTCTACGATCCGAGTACTGTGTAGGTTGTCCCCAATTACGGCATGGCGATAATATTGTCGCCGCTGGGATCGTACTGCCAAACCTGCTGGCAACTCACTGCCCGGCCCCTCACAGGGCCGTTATATTGATAAGAGGCGGAAACGGGTAAAGACCGTCCAGCCCATCGATGGAAAAGGTCGGACGTATCAATAAAAAAACTGCGTGATGGCACGATAATGATATAGACAACAACTGACATCCAGTCGTCAAGAGTAATGGCAATCTCGGAAATACCGTTAAGCAATACGTCTCATATACCGGTGAAGGTGGAACCTCACAGGTTCCTCAATGTTTGCAAGGGAGTGGTCACTTGCTATGACCTCGACTGCGTGAGCATTGAGGATATCTGTGAGGAGCTTTCCCCTCAACACGTCACCGAAGTGCACCGTATTGGCACCAAAAAGAACGGACAAGATAAAAAACTGACACGTATATCCTAACTTTTGTGACACCTACCCTTCCAAAAGAGGTCCGAGCAGGCTTCCACGTGGTCAGGGTCCGGCCGTATGTCCCTAATCCTAGGCGCTGTTTTCAGTGTCAGGAATTTGGGCATACGAAGCTGCGATGCCGTGTTAAGCCGACCTGTGCAGATTGTGGACAAGAGGCTCACGAAACACCATGTGAGTCTCCGAAGTTCTGCATAAACTGCAAGGGTCCACACTCTGCCTGGTCTCGGGCCTGTCCGAAATGGAAGGTAGAAAAAAAAGTCCTGGAGATTCAATCCGAAAAAAAGATCTCATATGCCCAGGCACGCAAGGAATACGCATCTAGTCAGGCTCCGGTATTCCAAACATCATACAGCCAGATTGTCAGCCAAAACATTAACTGTCCCAATTGCCATTGCGCAGTTAATCTCACCAAGACGTCATCGCGACCTGTGCCATTGGTCTCTGCTCGAGACATCCGTATTGAAAACGCGCCAACCAAGGTGTCGCCGTAATTGTCGATAGGGGCACAACTGCCACCTAAGTCGTCTCCCCCACCTGTACCACCCAGGAGGGCTCCTCGGGGAACACCCCCGAGCCCTCCTCGTGGAACCCCCGAGCCCTCCGCGGGGAACACCACCGAGCCATCCGCGGGGAACACCCCCGAGCCCCCCTCGGGGAAATAAATTACGTGCGGCCACTGTTGAGTCGCTCATTCTCGCCTCTGGGCCACCAGAGCCCGGGATGAGTGGTGGAACAGGTGAGGCCGTAAAGGCGAGTCCCACTGGTGCCTTGAAGAAGGACCAGCGAGTGACCGCCGAAATAAATAATATTAAAAAAGCGTCGAAGGCCTTAACAAAGCCTTCACGCAAGGATCCGACTACCCAGTCTCTCCAAAATAAACCGAAGCCTCTCCTGAAGCGGGAGGTCCAGGAGAGACTGTGAAAGGCAAGAGGACCTAAAAAGGCCCTCAACCAATTTTTATTATTAAGGGATAGTGACATGGATTGCGAGGATAACTAAATATTATATTAACTAAGTATGACGCTACTACAATGGAATTGTAGGGGTTTCTATGCTCGTGTAGATGAAATTAAACAACAAATTTCTTCCCTGTATCCTTCCATCTTGTGTTTGCAGGAGACCCACTTCCGCCCAAATGACAACCCGATGCTTCGTGGCTACGATGTGTATCGACCGACAAGCCTTTCTTTGATCGGGCTAGCGGAGGTGTGGCTATATTCGCACGAAGCAATATATATCACACAAATATTAATATCGTTTCTGACCTCCAAGTGATTGCTGTCAGAGTCTCCCTCCCTTTGGAGGTAACAATATGTTGGATCTACCTCCCACCGGGAGAGCGTGTTCCTAAGAGGACCCTAGAGGCCCTCTTTATACAACTTCCCGCACCCTATATCATCTTGGGGGACTTTAATGCGCATAACCTGGTGTGGGGGTCCAATATTACTGACGCACGTGGGAGGATGGTAGAGGATATTCATATCTCGGGAAACCTGGTGTTAATGAACACCGGGACCCAGACACACTTCTATACCTTTAATGGTGTATCCTCTGCCATCGACCTAACATTTTGTAGTCCCGGGATCGCTGCCCACTTCCTTTGGGAGGTCCACTCGGACCTATGTGGCAGTGATCATTATCCCATTCTGCTCTCACCACTTGAAGATCTTCCCAGTACAGCGCGGATACCCCAATGGGTGCTAAAACGTGCTGACTGGGATCGATTCCGCGAGCTCGCTGTATTTGGTGAATCCCAACATCCTGACGTCGATATTAAGGCTGGGCATTTTACTTCGACGGTCATCGCGGCGGCGAGTGCTTCTATCCCTAAATCCTCGCCCAATCCACGCCACCGTCCTGTTCCCTGGTGGAACGAGAAGTGTCGGTTGGCTGTTTCTGATCGTCGAAGGGCCCTTCGCCTCTTTCATCGACGTCCAACTTTAGAGAATCTGGAAACATTCCGGATTCTACGTGCTCGAGCTCGCCGTGTTATTCGAGAAAGCAGAAGAGATTCTTGGAGAGAGTTTATTTCTACCCTTACAATTACCACTCCCACAACTCAGGTTTGGGACAATATACGTAAATTAAGTGGTAACAAAAATTCCATTAATAGTATACCTGCCCTCATGTCTAACGGTTCGCTTGTCTCCTCCCCTGTGGAGGTCGCCAATGTATTGGGCTCGATGTTCGCCGCTATTTCTAGCACTGCGAGCTACTCTAACGAGTTCGCGGTGCATAAGCGCAGCATCGAGCGCCTTACTATTGATTTTGGCCAAAGTCGGGGGGAGGATTATAACTCCCCCTTTAGTAAAGAGGAACTTACCTATGCCCTGTCCCAGGCGGGCAATACAACTTTTGGCCCGGATGATATCCATTACGAAATGTTGCGCCAACTGTCCCCTGCTGGACGGGCGTTCCTCTTAGACCTCTACAATTGTGTTTGGGAATCTCGTCAATTCCCAACACTATGGAGGCAAGCAACCCTTATCCCAATATATAAAAGTGGCAAGGATAAATTAGAGCCAACTAGTTATAGACCGATAATCTTAACTAGTTGTGTATGCAAAATATTAGAGAAAATGTTCAATAAAAGATTTATATGGTATCTAGAATCCTGCAATCTACTATCCAATATGCAATGTGGCTTTCGCCGTAACCGATCCACGGTGGATCACCTTGTTCGCCTTGAGACAGCAGCTCGTGACGCTTTCCTCCATAAACAGCACCTCTTGGCTGTCTTCTTTGATTTGGAGAAGGCTTACGACACCAGCTGGCAGTACGGCATTTTAAAAACCCTGTTTAATTGGGGGTTCCGGGGAGAACCTCCCTATTTTTATATCTAATTTAATGTCTGATAGACACTTCCGGGTAAGGTTAAACAACACCTTATCCGATGATTTTATTCAAGAAAATGGGGTGCCTCAGGGTAGTATTTTAAGCTGTACGTTATTCGCTATTGCGATAAATAGCATCGTGGACAACGTGCGCGTACCTGTCCGTTCATGTCTTTTTGTGGATGACTACGCAATTTATTGCAGTTCATCAAGTCTCCACAGGGCTGAACGACAGATACAACTCGCTGTAAGCAATCTATGATTGTGGGCATCTCGTAATGGCTTTCGTTTCTCTGCGGCCAAGACGACTGTCATTCACTTCCATAGATTACGAGGAATACAGCCAGCCCCCAATATTTTAATGAACAACGTTGTTTTACCTGTATCCGAGACCGTAAAGTTCCTGGGACTTTTATTTGATTTTAAACTAACTTGGATCCCCCACATCAAAGACCTGAAAGCGAGGTGTATCAAGGCATTGAATTTGCTCAAAGTGGTTAGCGGCCGGTCCTGGGGTGCTGATAGGGAAACCTTGATGCACTTGTATAGGGCCCTGGTCAGATCTAAACTAGATTACGGGAGCTTTGTTTATGGCTCAGCTAGACCCTCGGCGTTAAAGATGCTAGATAGTGTCCACCATGCTGGCATTCGACTGGCTACTGGTGCCTTTCGTACCAGTCCAGTCGTCAGCATCTGTGCCGACGCCGGTGAGCCGCCTCTTTCTTACCGGTGGTCCTATCTTCTGGCATCTTACGTGTCGAAACTTCATTGCATGGCGCAGCATGTTGCCTATCGTCCTGTGTTTCATCCCCTAACCGTGTCTTGTATGAAACCAAATGGCGTAGTACAAGGCCGGTTGGGATCAGGATGCTATCGGTTTTCGACACGTGTGGGATAGTTTTGCCAAAGGCTATCCCCACATCCCCAGGTCGTGTTTCTCCCTGGAAGATACGCCTACCTCAATGCGATTTTGATCTTGCCAAGTTCCCTAAAGCGACCACCCCAAACTTTGTATATGAGAGGACCTTTAATGAGCTCCTCTCCACTCGCTTTCACGGATTTGAGCGCATCTACACTGACGGCTCTAAATCTGGAGCCTCCGTGGGATGTGCTTTTGTTGTGGAAGGATCCAATTTTAAATTTGGTTTACCTAAAGAAACCAGTGTTTTTACGGCTGAATTATATGCCATTTTTAAATCTTTGTGTTTTGTATACCGAAGTAGTCACCGTTCTGTCCTCATCTGCACGGATTCCATGAGTGCTCTGTTGGCATTGTTCACTCTCTACTCCTGGAATCCCCTCGTGCAGATGATACATGAGCAAATTTTTAAAATTGATTCATTAAGCTCCCGGCTCGCCTTTTGCTGGATTCCTGGTCACTCTGGTCTTCCAGGAAATGAACTGGCGGACCAGGCAGCCAAGGAGGCAGCACGCCTGCCTCCGGAGGCGAGTCTGGGTGTCATGTTTTTAGATCTAAAGGGTTATGTTCGGCGTGGAGTCTTACGCACCTGGCACGAGCAGTGGGTGTCGACCTCTGCTCAGAACAAGCTGCGGTCCATCAGGGACGGTGTGTCGCGGTGGCCCTCTTCTATACGAAAGTCTAGAAGAGAGGAGGTCATCGTGACGAGACTACGCGTCGGGCATACTTCATTGACCCATAGTTTTTTACTAAGAGGGGATCCACCTCCAGTGTGTGAGTTTTGTGATACTCCCCTTAGTGTGCATCACATTTTGGTGGAGTGTCGCAAACTAGCCCCTATCCGTCTGGCTCTTGATTTTAAAGGTGACTTACGTTTTTTATTACGCGATAGTGCTGATGGAGTTATTTGTTTACTCCGTTTTATACGCCAGGTGGATCTTTTTAATGCCATTTGAGTCACTTTTATAAAGTGGCTCTTTTGGATATTATCTCATATTGAGATCTTTTTTAACGGATTTATTACAATTTAACATGTTGTTTTGTCTTTTTAACGTATTATCATTTTAACATGTTTTGTCTTTTTAACGTGTTATATTTTAGTATGTTTGTTTTGTCTTTTTATTGGAGTGATACACTTGTGGTTTTTTTAGCAGGTGTATCACTTAATTTATACCAAGAGCACATTTGAGCACTCCTATGGAGTGTCTCAGATGGTGAATGTTTTATCTCTTTCCCCTATGGGGATTTTATAATGTTTTTAATATATTTCAAGGCCCTAATGACCTCGATGTGTCGATGGGCCGCTAAACAATAATAATAATACTCTTGGCTAACTGCAAGAAATATATGTAAACTTAAAACAAACTTTCGGCGCTAGCCGCTGGCACAACCACATAAACACGTCATAAATGAAAGTGGACAGAATTAAGTTTACTCTAGGTGTAAATAGAATATTTGATAAAGCACCTTGTAAACGTGAATTTATTAAGTGGCTAAGACAGCAATTATAATTTTCTGTCTTTGAAAATGAAATAAAGCCGGGACCCGTAGTTTACTATACAGACGCTCTAAAGTGTTGGTTGAATATTTGATCGAGGACACTGTGAACGTGAATTTAATAAATGTCTAAAACGACAATTATAATTTTCTGTCTTTGAATGGGAAATAAAACCGGGGCCCATAGTTTACTATACAGACGCACTAAAGTGTTGGTTGAATATTTGATGGAGCACATTGTAAACGTGAATTTAATAAGTTTTTACCTCAGTATTTTCACTTATGCCATGGAATTGAACCCGGAGCTCCCCCACCCACTGGCTCAGTAGAGTTTTTAAGCGTATATATCGCATGGGTAGTAAGATGTGGCGCTAAATTAGTTAGCATTTTTTTAAAATAAGAGGTTAAAGCAGCAATATAGTTTTCTCTGCTCTAAGCTGTGTGCAACCGCACACGCTTATACATAAGTTGTACAAGACAATCTTCGCGGAACGAGCAGCTGACAACACAACGGTGGTTTGCGAGAGAGAGAGAGAGAGCTACACATATAGGCTATTTTCAAACTAGCGGCTATAGTATGGTTACTTGTAGACTGTACTTACATATCAGTCAGTCGATCGCGTCCAAATCCCTCCAAACAGCGGGGGGCGTATTTTCTTCGCCGTAGAAGGATGCAAACGAGAGGGGCGCCTGCGAGAGGCTGCCAAGGGGTGTTGTGAGGTCAGCGGGGGCAGGCCTGAGGACGCCAGCGACGTCGTGCCTGGCACAGACTGATGGGGGCACCTCCGGCTGGGTAGACGTCGGCACGCCCGTCGCTACGCTGCCCATCAGGCCCTAATCCAGCCCGTATGGATCCCAGTAGTCTGAAATTAAATAAATACATTTTAATTACCATTTACGGGAAATAATAAAAACACAAGTAAGTCTATAGTAGGCCGCTAATTACCCATGCTCTGCAAATCCCGTCTTCTGTAAAGTGCAGCAACTGGTCCAAGCTATAGGGACCCACAGGTTTCGCCGCCTTGCCAAGCGGCATGGGCTCATCATCTAACAATGAAGAAGAGAATTCCGGTGTACACCAAGATGTAATAAGTAAAAATAGTAACTATTAAAATATACAAAACGATTTGCAAACATACCTGAATTTATCCAATTTTCCAGAGCGTCAAAAATTATCTTGATGTGTAAGTGATCCAATTACAAATTGAAATGACTGAATGTAATGATTTGGGTTCTATTTATACCCATCTCAAAGGGCTTGCCGCCTGTAATGACATAAATAATGTAATGAGTCTCTGTGCATGCGCAAACCGTATAGGTCTTTGTAAATACGGTTATCTATCATACACCTTCTAGCCATCGATGGTTAAGGATGTGCCTTGTCGCCGCTTTGTTCATGGATGGTGGAACACTGTGTGTGTGTGTGTGTGTGTGAGAGAGAGAGAGAGAAAAAGTGTGTGCTGTCATAGACCTGGGAGTAGTTTTTCACTCTCCATCTAGGCATATGCAGGTTCAAACTTCCCAATAGCATAATTAGTATCTTCGCACATAATCAGAGAGGGTATTAAACGCAGTGATAAATGTGTGTACCCGCTCACTATGTATGAAAAAGCTTGGTTTAGCAAACGCTGATGCAAACGGACTTACGAAATTAATAGTTCTAGATCCTACGTTGTATGAAAAGTTATAAGTGAGAAAATATGTGTTTATTATTACTATTATTAAACTATTAAGAGTGAAGATTTATATTGTTAGCTAATATAAATACCTGCAATGCTAAGCTAAATACCTGTTTCATATTCGATATAGATATAATTTAAATTCCAACACTTACTGCGCAATAGCTATTTCATTTATTTTCTTCAGGTCACTTACAACTGAGTTGTGAGAACTGTTCTATGGCTATAAGTTATTCTTTTACATTATCAATAATTCAGTTTATTTATTTATCAAAAATAAAATAATTTATGTAGATGTGTGTGTGTGTGTGTGTGTGTGTGAATATTCAATGATCTGTCGCTTTTTACAGAACTTTATATTTGCCAAAGGTTCCAATCTCTTGTCAATCAAGAGCTCGGTGGTAAGCTGTTGATCGTTGTTCAAGTTTTATGCCAAAAGATGGCTGTAGCATCCAGAAACAGGTTCTGTTAGCGAGCGCCTCTCCATTAGGCAAGCGGGTATTTTAGTTCATGTGTATTACAACTGATTTTTGAACTATGTATGATTGCTTTGCACTGGTATACGGAAAAATCTAATATTTACAAATACCAAATAAATTTCAGGTAATTCACGTATAATTTTTTTTTTTTTAATTTAGCTTGTACTTTATGTAAATGAAACGTCTTGAAATTGCTGATTATGTCTGTAACCAATAAACCGGTTTATGAAAGTTAATTGGTATGTGATATAATAAAACAGGCACTTTAAGGGAGAAAGTTTCATGAAAATTAGAATCAATACGTAATAATTAGGGTATGATCGAGTTTGGAACGAAGTAATTAAATTTGATGCTGGCCATAGAGCTCTAGATTATTTTTAAAACGACTTTTAGGGAGAGAGAGGTAAATTTACTAGGTTGGCAAAACTTAAGACATTCAGAGAGGCAGTAGAAAGGACAATATACGTTCTAGAAGCCAATCGTAGACCCGCAGAGAAGGAGGAAAGCAATCGTAGAAGAATTTTAAATCAAGTGTAAAAAGCAAGTTCATGTAATGAGGGATTGCAGATGCAGTAAGGGGAAATAACGGCCATCCATAATGTATAGAACGCAGTGCTTTAGATGTGGTAAAATGGGGCACCTGGTGAAACAGTGTTTTGTGGAAGTTAACCATCGCCAAAACGAGAAAGGAATCGTAGAAGCTATGAACTACGGTCCTCAAAGAGAATTGTCCACACGGTATCAGTAAAAGAAGATGAATGCACTAGTGAATTGGTGTTAGCATTTATTTCAAAAGGGGGAAAAATATCGATTTCTAGTAGATAGTGGCAAACAAATTTCTTTAATGGGACAAAAAATTGTAGTCCATGAAAATGTCAAAGACGAGATTCGAGATTTTGGGCTTATCAGGTTGCAAAATGCAGAAATTGGGAGAAGTTGTGGTGGATTTAGAGATAGGTAAGAAAGCCTATAGAGTCGCGTTTCAGGTGATGGAATGTCGGACCGATGCGAGCTATGATGGCATATTAGGCCAACTTCCTGACTAAAAACTCAGCAGTAGTAGATATACCCAAGCAGATGTTACTATTAGAGGATGTCCTGAATGAAACATCTGATTAGGACAAGTATAGCTATAAAGAGAGTAATTAACCTGGTTTCTGCTATGAAGGTTGTTCGAGTTCCAATATTCTTAACTGTTGGTGAGAATCTGTGCCCAGGCATGAGGAGAGTCATAAGGATATTGGGGAAGCTTAGGGGTAAAAGCTATATTTGTTTGATCGAGCCATTGTTCACAGACGACTTTTTAAACACTCAGCAAGTGTATTTGCAATGCGACATCTGTGTGAGCTCTTTGACACAAGGTAACCCAGATATACCAGTAGGGTTGAGATACCCAGGAACCACACAATAGCCGAGTTGCATTTGATAAAGGAAATTGACATCGTAGAAGATGACTAGGAGTTAACTTTGGAAGGGAACGAGTGCAGAGTGAACCAAAGACCCACATTTCCAGAGAAATCCAGGGTAGACAGATTATCAGCAAGTGTAAGTGTGCGTAGAAAAATTATTCTTCTTTCAGAGAGAGGGGAAAAAATGTGCAAGTGAAGTGAAACCACTTGTTTTGTTTGTAGCTCATCGAGCGTAAGAATGTAAATAAGTTTGGACCGAAAATAAAAAATAAAGTCAAATTATTTCTTTGATATTGGTTGTATGATTATCCCATTTATTCCCATCGCCCCAGTATTGGGGCGGTTAACTTTTTATTTTTTTTCTATCCATCTATTTGGTTGTTCAGGAAATTTCTCACTTTGAATTACTAGGTTGGCGATAACTCAAACTGATGGTAGCAGTTATTTCATCATAACAAAATTATTAATAAAAGGGTTAAAGTTTAGAAACAGCTTATTGAGGACATCATGTCAACAAAGAAAACGTGTCTATTGTCTCTGTATTTTTTACTATTATAGTTATTTATTGTTTGTTTCCACTTTATTATTAGTTGATTTATTGTGCTTAATAGTAATATCACCAATAAATAAAATATTACTCTGTAAATAATAACAAATACATTGGTGCCCCAATATAGGTGCGATGGGAATGAATGAGTAGTTGGATACAAAGTTTTTATCTTTTTATTTTTTGGATTTCAGTCTAACTTTAGATGGAATTATTTCAATTTTGGATTATGATGAGAACATATCAGAGGCAAAGATCTTCATGGGTCCTCCTGAAAACCCCTTACTTAGTGATGAAGACAGTGAAGATGAAGATTTTATCAACCCAGACATCAATAATCTCAGTGGTAATCAACTTCGTGCTACAGCAGAGTTGCACGCCAAGTACCTTCAAGACACAGGTATTGTTAGTACAATAATGGGTGAAGAAGATATTCCAGAAGAATACCTAGAAAATGTTAACACACCAGATAATGAAAATAAGTCTAATAGAATAAAAACTATAACTCCTGGCTGAAAGTGGCATCAGAACCTACTTGGGAATAGCCTGAATGGCTTCAAAATAATTATAGTCCTGTAGAGATTTTTGAAATGTTTTTTGACAATAAAGTACTATATCTCATAGTTAATTGTTCAAACAACTATGCTTTTCAGAAAGGTAATATAAAATTCAAGGTAACTATCAATGAAATCAAAGTGTTTTTAGGAATCCTCTTGTTGAGTGGATATTGCAGTGTACCAAGGTATCCAATGTATTGGGAAACTTCAAGTGATACTCATAATGAAGCAGTCTCAAAAGCAATGTCAAGAAATACTTTTGAAGACATTTTGAAATATTTACATGTATGTGATAATTTAACACTAGATGAGAATGACAAGTTTGGTAAAGTTCGTCCGCTCTGGTTGTTACTAAATAAGAGGTGGTTAAATGCGTTCCCTAAAGATGCAAATGTATCAATTGATGAAGAAATGGTGCCATATTACGGTCGTCATGGTGCTAAACAACACATCCATGGTAAACCAATTCGTTTTGGCTACAAAGTGTGGTGTCTTTGTAGTCGCCTTGGCTATTTAGTTCAAGGGGAGTCCTATCAAGGTGCATCTACAGGGAGTACACATCCCGAGCTAGGAGTTGGAGGATCTTTTGTTATTGACTTAGTTGACAAACTTCCACATGGACAGTACAGCTTTTATATATATAGTTTCTTTCTTTACCTCTGTTCGTCTAAAAGAGGAACTAAAAGTAAAGGCCACTACTGCACTGGCACTATTCGTTCAAATAGAATTGAGAAAGCATCCTTGAAAGAAGCATCTACTCTGAAGAAAAAAGTAAGAGGTTCTTACTCCCAGCTGACAGATACAGATAGTGGAATAACTTTGATAAGATACCACGCCAACAATATTGTAACGGTTGCTTCTACTCTTCGAGGGGCTAAACCCATTGGTAAAGCAAGGAGATGGGAGTCACAAAGAAAAGAACAGAATTCAAATTGACCAGCCTGCCTGTATTATCAACTATAATTGTTATATGGGAGGAGTATACAGACTCGACCAAAACATCTCGACTTACCGAGTAAATGCACGCATGAAGAAGTGGTATTGGCAGATGATCATGTTTCCTCTCAATGCCTCTGTGAACAACGCATGGCAGTTGTATCGTTTGACATCCAAAGGAAAGGAAGATAAACTAGATCTACTAGGCTTCACTCGATTCATTGTACAAACCTATCTATCCTAGTACAGACAGCATAAGAGTAGCTCCAGGACCATCACTAAAACGTTTGAAAAAACGAGTGTGTGACAACATACGACTTGATGGGCTCAATTATGTGATTATAAAGAGCATGATGCAAATTCGATGTGGGGAGTGTCATAAAAATACAACAATGAAATGCAAGAAATGCAATGTTGGATGTCATGTACATTGTTCGGAGATGTTTCATTCTCGCTGAAAGACTGCTAATGAAGCATAATATTGTAATTTTCCTACTCAATATGACCAAAATTAAATTGTAATAGTAAATAATCATTTTGTAGTAGTGTTTTAATCACTAATTTTAATAAAACTAATTTTTTACAACTATTTTATTCACCTTTAAAATTCATTAATAACCTCTACCCTCTCTATCCCATCTCCCCATTAATGGGGCATGTCATTTTTTTCAAAATGGCTCCATAAAAATATTTGAAGTTATATTATTGTTATTATATCCTATTATAACCATACAAATGAATATTAAGACATTTACTAAAAAAAATAGTTCTGGGAATAAATGGGATAAGGAAACAAATCTTTTGTTTATTTCTCATATGTTATTGTGTAAATTAACTATGTTTCCAGGAGGATTAACTATAGTAATTTTGTTGAAAAGTCATTGGTTTTATCTCAACAGGAACCTGATTTTTCAAACCTCAGATATAGGGATAGCGTTTAAATATACAAGGAAAGTAGTAGTTTCAGAAAATATCAATCAAATAGTTTTAGATTTTAGCATAATGTATTTGCTATAAAAGCATAAGCAGTTAAGAGATTCACTAAAACCTGTTCACAATTTAGGAACAGGATTATTTTTTGGAAATAATGAAAATGATACTTGGTCCAGTCATTTCCAGAATTATTTAGGGCAGCTAAGGAAAGTTTTCCATACATTTAGTGCAGAATTAAGTAACCTAACCAACTTGATGCCATCCATGACGCATTGTAGAGAAATATCTTTAATTTAGGAGGGAAAGTCCTCAAAAGTTTTAGATTCCGAATATTTGTCCTTGTTACAAGAAAAGTTATATCAGGAACAAGATGGATTATTAGTAGATCATAAGAACCAATTAACACTTGTGAAAGAGCTACAGGAGAAAATATTAAACAATATCTGATTCGTTAACAGGTGAGCACAAAATTAAATTGAACATTATCAAAAGTTGTATTTATAATATAGTGTTAGTATAAAGTCTTGGTTGAGGGGGATGCACACCCTTACTTACCTCATGTGGTTTAGTGTTCAGAATATCAGAAGGGTTGAAAATGTTCGGTTGGAAATTAGTAATTTCCGTTATGCTTTAGAGAATAGTTCGCGTAATCAGTTAAGCAGCATGCTTATTGAACCGGAGTTATTTTTAAAATGACCTACCCTGATAAGTGAGAACATTCGACCACCACTCTTATTGATCCGCCCCATAAAAGCAATATATGTACATGATTTTTACATAATGAGTTCCGTTAATGCCATTTTTATAAGAGATAGTTTGCAATAATTAATTGTTAATGTACCACTGTCAGAGAGGGTAAGAATTTTTTAACGATATCAAATTAATACCATTCCAGTAGCTTGTAATAAGACAGTAACCTTTATATAATTTGATCTGGACGAGATGTTTTTAATCATTAAAGACAGAAAGTATTTCGGATCGCTTGTTCAGAGTTATTTTAGAGTCTAAAGGGCAGCATTTTGTTATCTGTCCGAAAATTTTTATTGTTGTTGGATAGCAATGTGGAGGATTAAGTTTTCAATCTATTTATTGTGTTTTTAATTTATATATATCTAAAAGTGATGCTTTTGTTTGTAAATAAAGTGTAAGTCCCCCTCCTTCAATAACTAAAACTTTAACTCCCACAGGTAGAATTGTAAATGTCTCAGATTGTGAACAAGTTGGTCCACTGTCAGTGTGACATTGCCAATCAGTTTAGTTGACACTAGGGCAAGTGATTATTCATGATGTCATATTTATATATCCACTATCCCCCGTATCATCGCCATAACATATCCTGACCACAATAGGCTCACAGTTGATAGTAGGGGTGTGACTATTTATACACATAGCCTGATCTGCAGTAAATATAAATGACTCAGTATAATTGATTATAAGGAAAATAAAAACACCAAGGGCACGAATAAACGGTAATAATCACATCATACTAGCTTCAATGCTAATATTATCTAACGATAATTATAAGATAAAGGCCATTTTGTTGTTCGTTGTAGGCAAAAAAATGTATATGTACGAAGAAGCAACTTCAATAAAATCTGATCAAATAATGATATAATATGTATGCCATGTTAGGCTCTAATAAATTGTCTACCTTAATTCTTGATATGATTTCATCTTCTTGATTGTTCGTGTTGGTAGCAAAACAAATATACAAGTATACAATGTCAATAAATTGATCTAACATTATAAATTTAAACTAGAGCAGTTTAGCGCATCTTAACTAATCTCATTGTACTCCTTCTATATTTCTTATATAAAGGGAATTTCATGGTTCATATTCCTAGTTCGTTTGTAACATGTTAATGAAATTAGTCTATCATTGATAAATTAAACTAAGCTTAGCGCATTTAACAATCTCTTGTACTTCTATATTTCTTATAAAAGGGAAATGGTTCAATTCTATTACTTTAAAGTTAATGAAACTATTAATGCTCCAATTTAAATGATTATTAATTAGGACTTTAAGGAATTTGAGTACGAATGTTATTAGCACTTAAAATTGTATACAAGAATCAATTTAGTTTAAAACATATTAAAAATATAATTGCACTGAAAAAAATATGAAACGTGCAGAAAAGGAAACTGATTTATAGGTAAAAAAACTAACAACCAAAAACAAAGTATATATAAAGAAAACGTACAGCCAATACAAACAGAAGTCACAGAGTGTGTTGAAATATGTTGGTAACGTAAGTAGTTTTATGTAATTGTGTG
This sequence comes from Timema cristinae, assembly GCA_039000515.1. Taxonomy (NCBI): domain Eukaryota; kingdom Metazoa; phylum Arthropoda; class Insecta; order Phasmatodea; family Timematidae; genus Timema; species Timema cristinae. Next base: position 18,109 of record JBCFYV010002623.1, read on the forward strand.
TTAACTAACGGTAAATTTACTTATTTAGAAGATAGGTCAAAACGTATAGCCGAATTATACGAATAAAGAAATAAAATTGTGGATACAAAACCCCTTAAGAAAGCCCATTATAAATCATTGAATATAACAGAGACGAATAGCGGCCAATTTTAGAACTAGCTGAGATCGCTGTTCTTATCGGTAAAATATTGATAACTTTAGTTATTTAACCACTTTTGAAACAAATATTCTCAAGATACTTTGAACTGTAGCAAGTTTAATCAGTCTGTCTGATATTTACCATTAGCTAATATAAGTGTGTTTATCAATCTCTTCAAATAATCATGTGCTCCTGAATGGAATCAAAACAAGTCAAGTCTTACGTAGGTATCCTTAATACTGTATTATTCATACACAACTGTCAGAATTCTATAAATCTAAGAACACATTAAAATATATTTCTCTCAATATGTACTAGATATCAATAAATTAAGGATGATACAAGCTCAACTAGACTGTCTTGTCAAGATAAAATACTCTGCCAATCATCAGAGTATGTTGTGACGTATAAAGTATCATTACTTCACTGTCGAGGAGTTATAAGTTTTAAATATTGAGACATAATATATACTTATATAAACATTAGTTTTTGTTTACATTTTTCACTTAATGTCATTCGACAGTTAACATTTGATTGCACAATTTTAACAAGTGGAGACTATAATTATAATCTATAAATAGTGATCCAATGACCCTTATAGCCCGTGTTTTGAAATCGTTTGATCCCTTTCTAGAGCTTATAACACTTGTTAAAATTGTGCAATAGAATTTTTATTACCAAATGACCTTAACGACGTTGCCTACTTTATGAATTCGAAGCTATTTTATGGAGCGATTGAATCTTAACTTGTCGTACTTCACTCCAAGAACATCACGGTAGCGTTTGGAATAGAACGACAATAAGAAAATCTCCCTGCGATGCCTCTTGTTTACCTGCTGGGAACACGTCCCCTCTTACATTGACGAGTATACACACTTACTCTTCTCTTTTCCTCTGGACAGCATTGACTTGTATTCAAAAATTATCTTTTTCTGGGTTCCTATTATAGATGGATATGTTTCCATGGACTTTTTAAATAGATCGAATAGATAGATTTTTTTTTTAAAAATGTGAGCCTATTTTTAGAATGATTATTAAAAATGTATGGTTTTTGTTTCAACGTTTCATCTTTAAAACTCGCAAAATAATAAATAATTACATTACTAAAACAATAAAACTATCTTAGGAAAGACCACTCCAAATAGATTATAAGGGAGTAAAATTTCAAAAAAATTCCAGGAGATAACCATTTTTGATTATTCCCCTCCATCACCACTATACAAATTTCCGCCACCATTGACCGAACCGGGATACTTCTAATAGAGTTTAATAGTTTTTGCTTGTGTAAAGGAAGAGTACCCCCCGGCCACATAGTTCAAAATTATAGGTAGGTCAAGTGACCTGGTGGTCTAGGGGTAAGGTGACGGACTTGTGTGCTGGGGTCCAGAATTCAATCCTCGGTCCCAGCACACATTTATCTGATTACCAAACCCTTCCTTCACCTCTGACAAGACATCTTGTGAATGTGTGGAATGCCAGGCCTCCACCGTGGGGTTATGTGTGCAGAGCTCCGTGTTTATGTGCGTAAAAAGTGGTAAAAATGAGCAAATAGATTAAAAAAGTATATACATCTTGCCAGGATGTCGAGAGGGAAAATTTAAAAAGTAGTTGAAGAGGATCGATTCACCGGTGTGCCGCCTATGAACAGTTCTCCTTTTGGGGATGAAGGAACTTAAAGGTCAGCGATTTTAAGGTATGGAAAAATCCGGGTAAAAATTAGGAACATTTGGTTTTAGAAAAGACGAAAATCGGACAAGAACTTTAGGAGATATTAAAGGTTAAAGATGGGGTCATGGGAGGTCACCTCTGCCTTCCGGGTGATTTTCCTAAGAAAAGTAAATAGTAGGGGGTAAAGGGTACTTCTGAAGCAAAATTGTTTAAGAGGAATAACTTTAACAAATGAGAAGATAAACCATTCAATATAGATATATAAATGATCGGTATTGAAAGAGGAATAAGAATTCAGTGGTGGACATAGAACAATTAAAATAAAGGTAAAACTTTTTAAGTTGAGTAGTTGGTGTCTGGGGTAGTACAGACTGATAAAGTGGGTCGAGAGTAGAACAGAAGATAAATTTCAGTGGCGTAAAAAAAAGAAAGACATGTCTAATGACGGTGGAAAGGCTGGGTATAAGGAAGGGTACAATGGCGATAGTGAGGATGAGGAGCCTTTGGATGTGGTTCGCGAGAAAATTAAGGTGGAGGAAGAAGGCGGTAAATTATGGCAGGAGTTCACGGAATGTTTGGAGGAATGTATTAAAAGAACAGGAGGTAAATCTGGTCTTAGGACCACTGAGAAAGTAACTATTATTTACATGAGGACGCTGTAGAGGTTGGCGAATTAAAAAGGGCAGGTGGAGCAACTAGAGAAAGAGATTAGAAGATTAAGAGAGAATATATAGAATTAGAGAAGAAATGTGCAATACATACTGCAGAGGAAGAAAAGAAGACATATGTACCCACATATAATGTGGTAGTGGCCACTAAAAAGACTGGGTTGATGGAAGAAACCGAGAGCAAGGTGAGACAGGTGGATGAAAGTAAGAGACGAAGCACGGTATATATTAAATCCAAGAAGGGGAAAGGTGTGGAGTATGTGGAAGAGTATCTTAAAGAGATGATAGACCCTAGACAGAATAGAATGAAGTTTAAATATATGCGGAGAGTGGGAGAATACGTGGTCGTGGAGGCAGCGAATCCAGAAGAAGCAGATAGGATTATGGGGAACAAAGAGATAAAGAGTGAGTTGAGGTGTACGAAGCAATGGTACGTGGATTCGTTGATGACCTTCTTTGACATAGTTGCGGACATGTCTGATAAGGAACTAGCGGAGGCCGTATATATACAGAACTTTGAGGGTGAAGTAGAAAAGGAGACTTTTGAGAAGGAATTCTGTCCTAAGTTTAAAATAGGACCGAAAGGAAGGAAAAATGTTAACCATGTTGTGGAAGTAGGGGCGGAAATTAGGAAGAAGATTATATTGGAGGGCGTATATGTGAATTTTAGTAAGGTGCATGTAAAAGACTATGTGGAAGTGACTAGGTGCTACAACTGTGGCGAACTTGGACATATAAAGAGAATCTGTAAAGATAAGGAGAAATGCTTGAAATGTGGGGAAGAAGGACACAAGCGGAAGGAATGTAAAGGAAAGGTAGTATGTATTCCGTGTAAGGCAAAGAAAGTAAAGAAAGGGGAGAAAGTAAGTAGTGAACTGTGTGAGGATCCGAATGGCAAGGAGTGCAGTACTTATAGGCTGATGATCAGGAGGATGTTGGAGCAGACGAGGTATGATGTGGATTAGGTAGGAATAAAGGAGATATGGGAAGAGAAAGAGGTGGATGGATCGGTGTGTGGTGCAAGAAACATAGATGAAGAAGTGTGGAGCAAACATAGGGGGAAAGGTGGGGGGAGTGAAGGACTTTGAGGTAATAGGGAATGGAGGAACATAGGAGTGGAGCACATAACAATAGTAGGAGGAAGAAAGTGAAGGGGCAGAGGAACAGGAGGCCACGGATAAAGGAGTTAGGTTGAGGAGTGGGATGGTAAAGGATCCTAATGTTCCGGGAACAGCTGATGGGGATCCAGCGGATGCCAGCGGTGAAGGTCACTGATGGACCGGGGATCAACGTTCCAGTTGGGGAACTCTGGAGATCAGGAGACAGCTGATATGGATAGAGACGGTAGGCTGTAGGGTGGACCGAGATGAGACTCCTGGATATCCGGAGCCCAGCTGAGTGCGGCATCCACTGGATTCCGGAGGTGGGAACCTACGATGAACCGTGGGGAGCCGCAGTTCCAGTTAGGTAGAGCCATGGTGGAAGAATGAATTGACGGTGTAATTCACCCCTCTGCTCAGTGGATCCCCACACTTGGAGACAAGTGATTAGTAAGGTTCGAGCAAACGGGCTTCCGGACTGTCGGGGACCCTCTCCGTCGGCTGGCAACAGTCGTCTGTATGAGAGGACCAGGAAAAGACTGCAGCCTTGAGGAAGTGAATAGGATAAGTTAGGTTAAGCTCTTTTTTTTTTTAAATCTACTATTTTCTAGTAATTAGTATTTAAGTTAGGTTTAGGTCCATGGTGTTGGCTTTGTGGGGAAGGTAGGCGGAGCGAGATCTTGATAAGGCACCTCCTCAGGTGGTGAATAAGGGGATGCCCAGCCCTGTTGGGGCTCTTGCTGACCCGGAACCACCGGATCCGGTAGCGGCGGGATATCCAGTGGGGTGGGGTACCGGGGGCGTAATACACCGGGGTGAACCAACTAGTTGAACAACAAATGGTAGACGGTAATATATGGACATTAGGTTTAGGCGCTAACATCGATGTAGTTAATAAATAAAAAGGAATTGTGAAATAGGAGAATAGAGTTAAGAAGGGTAGCACGCCCCAGTTTTTTAAATAGGTACTGGGGTTAGGTCTAGGATAATGTTCAGGTTGTCCCTTTTCACTTAGTCGAATATATTTGTTGTTTTGATAAGGTTGTTATTCTAAGAACTGGTTTGTTGTTTATCTAAATTGTATTTGACTGATTGTAGTACTAATATTTTTATTTTAACTATGTCTAAATAAACTAAACTAAACTAAACCACCACCGTGGTTCGGATTCCACGTTAAACGTCATTTCACAATCCCCCTATATTACACATTAGTGTAAGTCTGTATAATACGAACGGGTAGTAAGACGTGGTGCTAATAATAATAATAATAATAATAATAATACTATAGATAGATTCTACTATGTTCAAATAAAGACATTACCAACTTGATTAAATGTTTGAAAGAACTCTCTGAAGTGTTGAGAAGGGGAGGAGTGTGTGTCCCTGGGTATAACTCTCTGGGGTGTTGAGGAGGAGGGGAGTGTTTGTCCTTGGGTATAACTCTCTGAAGTGTTGAGGATGGGGAGGAGTGTATGTCCCTGGGTATAACTCTCTGAAGTGTTGAGGATGGGGGGAGTGTTTGTCCTTGAGTATAACTCTCTGATGTGTTGAGGATGGGGAGGAGTGTATGTCCCTAGGTATAACTCTCTGAAGTGTTGAGGATGGGGAGGAGTGTATGTCCCTGGTTAGAACTCTCTGATGTGTTGAGAAGGGAGGAGTGTGTGTCCCTGGGTATAACTCTCTGAAGTATTGAGGAGGGGGAAAGTATTTGTCCTTGGGTATAACTCTCTGAAGTGTTGAGGATGGGGAGGAGTGTATGTCCCTGGTTAGAACTCTCTGATGTGTTGAGAAGGGGAGGAGTGTGTGTCCCTGGGTATAACTCTCTGGGGTGTTGAGGAGGGGGGAGTGTTTGTCCTTGAGTATAACTCTCTGGGGTGTTGAGGAGGGGGGAAGTATTTGTCCTTGAGTATAACTCTCTGAAGTGTTGAGGATGGGGAGGAGTGTATGTCCCTGGGTATAACTCTCTGAAGTGTTGAGGATGGGGAGTAGTGTATGTCCCTGGTTAGAACTCTCTGATGTGTTGAGAAGGGGAGGAGTGTGTGTCCCTGGGTATAACTCTCTGGGGTGTTGAGGAGGGGGGGAGTGTTTGTCCTTGAGTATAACTCTCTGAAGTGTTGAGGATGGGGAGGAGTGTATGTCCCTGGGTATAACTCTCTGAAGTGTTGAGGATGGGGAGGAGTGTATGTCCCTGGGTATAACTCTCTGAAGTGTTGAGGATGGGGAGGAGTGTATGTCCCTGGTTAGAACTCTCTGATGTGTTGAGAAGGGGAGGAGTGTGTGTCCCTGGGTAGAACTCTCTGGTGTGTTGAGAAAGGGGAGAACGTTTGTCCCTAGGTAGAACTCTCTGGTATTTAGAGGAAGGGGAGAGTGTTTGTCCCTGGGTAGAACTCACTGAGGTGTTTGTGTGGGGTAGAATGTTTGTCCCTAGGTAGAACTCTCTGACGTGTTGAGGAGGGTGAGAATGTTTGACCCTGGGTAGAACTCTCTGATGTGTTGAGGAAGGGGAGAGTGTTTGCCCCTGGGTAGAACTCACTGAGTTGTTTATGTGGGGTAGAACTCTTTGGGGTGTTGAGGAAGGGGAGAAAGTTTGTCCCTGGGTATAACTCTTTGATATGTTGAGGAGGGGAGAGTATTTATCCCTGGGTAGAACTCTTTGATGTGTTGAGGAGAGGGAGTGTGTTTGTCCCAGGGTAGAACTCTTTGATGTGTTGAGGAGAGGGAGAGTGTTTGTCCCTGGGTAGAACTTTATGACGTGTTGAGAAGGGGAGAGTGTTTGTCTCTGGGTAGAACTCTCTGATGTGTTGAGAAAGGGAGAATGTTTATCTCTGGGTAGAACTCTCTGAGGTGTTGAGGAAGGCGAACGATTGTCCCTGGGTATAGCTCTCTGGAGTGTTGAGGAGGGTGAGAGTTTTTGTTACTGGGTCGAACTTTCTTGGGTGTTGCGTAGGGGGATAGTGTTTTTCCCTGGTTAGAACTCTCTGAGTTTTTGAGGACGGGGAGTGTTTGTCCCTGGATAGAACTTTCTTGGGTGTTGAGTAGGGGGATAGTGTTTGTCCCTGGGTAGAACTCCCTTATGTGTTAAGAAGGGGAAAGTGTTTATCCTTAGGTAAAACTCTCTGAGTGTTGAGTAAGGGGATAGTGTTTGTCCCTGGGTAGAACTATCTGATGTGTTTGAGAAGGGGAAAGTGTTTATCACTGGGCAGAACTCTCTGGGATGTTGAGAAAGGGGAGGGAAGTGTATGTCCCCGGGTAAAAATCTCTGGGGTGTTGAGGTGGAGGAATTTACTTGTCCCTGGGTTGAACTCTCTGAGGTGTTGATAAGGGGGGGGGGAGTGTTACTCCTTGGGTATAACTCTCTGAGGTGTTGAGGAAGGGGGTTGTTTTCATTTATATGAATGAAGGCCTTGAAACACGTCTGTACGACATAGAGATTAGGCTCGTGCACATACGTGTTGACCGCACCTTCAAGAAGCGTTTCTTGTCTGCATTCAGAATCATAAAACACACACATGAAATTACTATTTTCCAGTGATGGCTTGGATGGGGATTGCTTCATGTAGCAGAAATGATCAAAAAAGTAATATGTCTCTCATATTCTACAAAAAGTTTCATAACACCTGTGTGAATAATTTGACTTTTCCTAACTGAAACATTGCCTACAGACCTCACAAACCTTTTTGCCCTCACAGATAGACATGTGACCTCTGCAAAAACCAGGAGGTTTATGTTTAACAAATCAAGGTTGTTTTGTGAACCAACGCCAACAGTCTTTACAGGCCACAGTTTGACCTCCACTTCAGACCACTTTAGCGTAGCACTTTTTGCGCGCGGATTCACATTTGTGCTTGTTCTTATTACTGAACAACATACGGCACTCGCGGCAAAAGTACGAGAACTTAAACGCGGCTGCCATGGATGTTATGACATCAAAATGGTGTTGCTTATCATCATAAAAATACAAATCAAGGTAGCCCTTAAGGGAATGTACGGGATGAGTAGGCCCCTGATAGAGGACATGTCTCCTCCTAAGTTCCCCAAACACTTTGCTTTTGTATTAGGAGAAGTAAGTTTGAAATTGTTTCAGCTCAGTTATTCCACCACATTTTAAAATATTCACACGGGTATCACAGTATATTTCCTCTGCTTTGAGATTTTAAATAGGACGCTCCATTTTGATTTGTCTAAAGGTGTTCACATCCATGCATCCTGGTTCTCTTTTAACGTCACACACAGCCTTGGTGACAAACAATGCACGGGCAAGAAAAAGTGTTTCACTGCCATTTTGAATCGTAATTAGCTCTTGGTATTTACGATTTTATGTGCTAGCGGGAGAGAGTTTATCACATTTAAGACTACCCCTCCCGTGCGGCTCTTTAAAGTGGTTTAACTTGACATACATGGGAGACGAATTGAAGAACAAAGCATGGTTTTAATACACGTTATACATTAGAGAGGACAGCCTAAGCGTATAGCTGATCTGCCCGCCTAAATTAGACAAATACAGGTCTTGACGAGGAGTCTAATTTGACTAAAAGTAGACCTACGTAATCCTCGGTGCTAGCTCCATGATCATGGAGACGTCCTAGCAAAGCATTGATTTGCTCCTCGAACCAGGTTTGAGCGTCAAGATCACTCTCTGGAATCCCTAATTGTGTGATCAATTCATGCCCGACATTAAAAAAACTGCTTTAATAGCTTAATTCTCTCTTCGACGATTCTTCGAGGGACGCCTTAGGACAAAGATCCATCAACCTGGATTACTGGGCCACTAATTCTCGATTGTGGCGCCGAAGACTGTCCCGCTGTCGCCACCATGGGTTGCGGGAGGACCGTGGCCCCCGTATGCCTCACCACAGCCTGGGCTCGAATACCGTCTCCCTGTCTTGGTGTTGGTTCTCCTTAGGAGGGGTGAAGGATTCTCACAGCCGGTGGCACCGGGGCACTGTCTCCTATTCCCGATGGTGGCATCACTCCCGCCGGGAGGATGGAGTCAACATTTCCACCCTCCATTTGAACTATAAAACAAAACGTGTCAAAGTAAACACTTGAAATAATATTGTTCCAAGGATATTATCTGCAAACTACCACGTATTTTTTTCTCTTTAAAATGGTACCACAAATATACATAATAATTTTCAATTTCAATCTACTTTTGGTATTAATATAATATGTTACGTTTTTCCTAAACATAATGGCTTTAACTGATACCAACATTTGCAAAGTGTGTGTAATAAATACACTTGAACCCTAGAACATGTGCAAAATAGAGTCCAGGCCAGTTAATTTCTCAATATGAAAGGTTAAACCTACATTTTCACCCCTGCCAGGGAATCAAACCAGGGGCCCTTGGCTCAGCAAACCATTATATAGGGTTTTTCTCTCTTTTTAATAATCGGCTAGAGCAACAATATAATTTCCCTGGTTAATTATTATGCCGGTATGTATTTAAATGCCTGTATCAGGGGCGGCTCGTCCCTAAGGCGCGGAGGCGCGCGCCCCCCATTCCCACGTATCCCCAGTTCCTTTTAAGGTTATTATTCGCACTCTCACGACAATTTTATATTACCATAATAGTTTCAAGAAAAATATGTTTTTGGTTTAAGTAATATCAGGCAATGTTTTTAAAATGGCATGCGGTTGGGCGCGAGGCGGTCAGCGCCTGATATTGGAAACCAAACCTTCCCACCTCTTCACCTCTTATCATCAAATGGCATGCAGTCGGGCGTGCGACGGTTAGCGCCTGACATATATTGAAACCAAACCTTCCCTCCCCTTAACCCGTTGTCCTCCTGCTATAGCTAGCTAGCATTGCTTTTTCTTCTTTTGAAGGCGCACTCCCTTACGCGCCCTAAGGTTGAAAGCTTGTGAGATGTGTATAGCGCGAACCAGCATCTTGAGGATGTGTGTGGCGTGTGTGTTTTAATAATATTATGTAGGGTTATTTTAGGATAATGTTTATTTGAGTTATATGTCTTAATATTTTTTGTAACTATGCTTAATATGAATAGTTCAATTCAGGCGCTTAAGACAACGAATATTGCAAGATAAACTCTTGATCAAAAAAGAGAATTAAATTCATTAGGTAGGCCATGTCCTGAATTTAGTATGGAACAAATTGAAAACATACATACCTATATATGTATGCACATTACACAGCTGCAGTTTTTCTACAACACATCCACGTCCTTTAGAGGAAGTTTTTTTATCTTTCCAATTTAGGGGTGTGCGAAGTCCACTTTTTTGGTTCGAATTGAAGTCGAGTCGAATATGTGAAATATTCTCGAAGCCGAATCGAAGTTCGAATATTTTTCTATTTTATTTTGAGTAAAACTATTAATATATTGTTATTAAATATAGATATTTATCTAGCATCAAACTGAATATTATAGGCTATTTATTGTTTCTAGCACTAATATTTGTAGCTTATTGCCAACTTGATAATGTTAATCACTTTACCTCTATGCAAAAAAAAACAACAAAAAAACACCTTTTTATTTTATACTTAGCAGGTAGGTAAAAAATATATTTCTTTGAGTCTGGTTTTATTATGCTTTATTGAAGTCTTACTTATTCTTTTTAAGATTGCTATGGAGGAAGGTAAGCTGTTGTACATGTTCAGGGAGTAAACACTCTCGTCGGGCTATAACAACATTTCCTGCTGATGAGAATAGTCTCTCACTACTGACTTGCGTATCAGGAATACCAAGATATTTAAGCGCAACCTTAGCGACATTTGGGAATTTACTACACCCTTCTTGCTTCCACCAATGGTAAGGGTTTGTGGATTTATTCACCCTAGGCTCAGATAAATACTTTTCAACTTCTTCAGAAATATTCATCTCTTTTCTTTCGTTTGGTAGAGAATCTAAGAATGACCACAGTCCAGAGTTTGAAGTTGATGGTTCTGGCTCATCAGCTGTTGAATCCATTTCTTCAAAATCACGGTATAGTTCGTTTCTTAAAGCAGTTGACAAATTTGCTGAAGCATCAATATTATTGATAACTACACCTTTGAATCTTGGGTCCGTTAACATAGATAAGCGAAATATTTCATCCTCTTCATGCAACGGAAATCTAGACTTAAGTGTCTTTAAAAGGCTTCTCGCAAATGTCATACCTTCTTCTTGCCTTTGTATGCGAGAGTTTAAATGGGAACTCAGACAGTGTAGGATGGGTATGACCATCGAAGAGGTTGGATATGAATCGCCACTTATTTCCTTTGTGGCTTGAGCAAGTGGCACAAGAACTTCCAACACACCTTTTGCTTGAGCCCAATCTGCATTTGTCAGCGGTTCAATATTGTGTTCAGACTGTGCTAGTTCAGCAGCGATGGGGCCCTTCATTTCAACAAGCCGCTGAAGCATGCAATACTCACTACTCCAGCGAGTCTCCACATACTGAATAAGCTCCAGCTGGGGTACCTGCATTCTCTCTTGCAGACTATGAAGGCGTTCCCGTGCTTGAGAGCTACGCCTGTAATGACCCACAATGTTTTTTGCCTTCTGTAACAGCTTCTTGACACCAGGACACTCAGATTTGGAATCGTCAACAGCTAACTGTAGAGAATGTGCAAAGCAAGGACGGGCTTTGTCACCAAATAGTGTTTTGGCAGCAGAGCGGAAATTGGGTGCATTATCGGTAATGCAGTAAATTGGGATTGTCATGTCCTCCAGTGAAATGCCCCAATTAACAACACATTGCTCAAGTCTAGATTTTATGTTGGCTTTAGAATGACTTTCATTCATTGGAATGATTTCCATAGTGAATGTCTTGTAGTCATATTTGTCATTCAGGTAATGACAAGTTAGACTGACATAGCTGTCTGTGGCACGAGATGTCCAGCCATCAGATGTGAGGGTTAGTGCCTGTACAAATGGGAGATCTTGAAGAAACTCTGTTTTGAGACGATCCCGAGTCTCTTGGTAGAGCACTGATACATAATTCCGAGAGAACGTAGTTCGTGCAGGAATCTTGTAGTTGGGAGCAAAATGTTTAACCAATTCAACAAAGCCCTCCTCCTCAACAAAGCTGTATGGTAAAAGTCCTTTTACAAGCATATTTGTAATCTTGTTAGTGGTGGTTTGAGCATACGGGTGTGATGAGACCATCTTTTCTCTACTAAGCATAGTCTGGATGTTTTGTTGTACTGTCCTATCTTTTCTAGGAGCAGGTGCGGGCAGATCCTTCTTGTTGTTTTCATCTAAAAATTAAATTAAATTAAAATTAAAAATTAAATATAGCGTACCTGTAGGGCTACTGCGTGAGAGGAACCATTTAGAAAAATACCACCCTCAGCACACCAAACCAGGATTCAATCCCCTATTTTAGAGTCACCATTTTAGTCTAAGGTAAGTGTGATAACTTAAATAAAAAGTCTAAAACCTCTATCGTACCCCAATCGACTTGGGTTATAATAGGCCTAGACCCAGTGGCGGATCCATCTACTATCTCACGAACCAGATATCTTATTAATTTTTATTGTTGTTCTGTGAGAGTTCCCGTAACCCCCTCATGAAATTCGAGAGGATCCACACCTTTCTTCTCAAAATTTCGTGCCCCCCCTCACGAAAATTTGCCCATGAGCATAAGCGGATTTAAGGGAAGCACATGCCCTCCACAATGGACAATAACATACACTAGGCCTCAAGGACGCCCATATGATAATTACAGGAAACATTATTTAAAAGTAAAATATATTAGGAAAATAAGCCACTTACAAAAATTGTTGCACATAATTTATAGGCCTAATACAAAACTTAGGCTGGTCTACAAATTTTCAATCAAATACAGTAATACAGAAAACGGCCAACTAACCTGATGGAGTCTTAAAGTTCTTTCAGCATGTTCGACATTCATCCGACTTTTTATCAATATTTTTACTAAAAAAATTCCACACAGTACTTCTTTGCCGATTAGTATTTGCACAATCACCACTGGTTTCACCCTGCATACTGTTAAATTAATTGTTCACACACGAGGTACGACTCAATCAAATAGACGCTCAAAAAACACGTGATCTACGTTCTAGAAAATAATACATCCTTTTATTTTTTAAAGAAAATATATAATATTTTAAGTTATTAACAGCAATTATCATCTATAGTGATGACGTTAAGTTTTTTTAGTATAATTATTAGGCACGTAGTGTTCCTTACTCACGCATGTGCTCGGCTATCGCTCATCTCTGGCTATATCCATATACTCGAGCCGCGCACGCGCTCAACTATCGCTCAACTCTGCCGATATCCATAAACTCGCACAGACAGGAGTTTTGGTCATGTAGTAATTAAACAACTAAAATGTCTGCTTGCGCATATGAATTCAAAATTATTAAAAAATATTTTTAATAACTAGGAAATACTTTAAAAGTTTAAACTGGCCGAAAATTTTAAAAATATTACTTTTATTATTTATTTTATCTACACTTTCAGTTGGTACTAATGAATGTTTATCAATACGGTATGATCATAATGTAATGGCCGTCTTGAAAATCACAACGTTAAGGAATTTTATCAGTTGCCCATAATAATAAAAATATTTTTTAATTCTTAAGGTACCGTACTTTGGTTTAACTCTTGTTGAAACCAGACTGTAAGTAAATCATTATCAAGGATTCGAATGGACCGAACCTTCGAACGGCAGCCGAAGCCAAACATAGGTTCGAATCGAATACGAAGTACCCTGAGATTCGATTCGGCTTCGAATTTTTCGAAGCTTCGCACACCCCTACTTTCCATCTTGTTTGTGATATTAATTTTTGAAATTAACTAAATGAATATTTAGCAAAACATATTCCAAAATTTGTGTCTTCTTTTAAATATATTATTTAGAAATAATTTATTAATTAAACAGGCTGCGCCCTCCAGCTTCTAAAGTGACGAGCCGCCACTGGCCTGTATACTTAAAATACATTGAAATACTAAATCTAATCTACCCCTGTTTTAAAACCATATAATTGGGCAGCAAAGCTCAACATTTTTTTAGCTCTAAATTTAATTACAATGCAATCTGTTATTCCTATAAGTATCCAAGTTTACCTTTAAACCTTTTTCGACTCTAAAGTGACATGCAATGCCATCTGTAATTCGATAAGTAACCAAGTTTACTACAACAACAACAACACTAACCATTCAAAAAATCTAGCTTTAAGATATATATTGGGGGAAAACATGTTTTAAAACAAGTTGGTAAAAATATATATCGATGTTAGAAAGTAATTTTAATGGTCAGAAATTTAGAATTAAGTTTTATCTTAGTAGAAATAATTTTGTTTTAGAATTAAATAAAGCAATTTTTTTCATTTAATATTATAATTTAATTTAAATCCGTTACTGTTTTCCAGCCTAAAGCTAGGACTAGGATATCCACAAATCCAGCCCTTCTGTTAATTTTCAGACCGACATTTTTTAGCCGTGTCGGGAATCGAAACCGAGGCCGATACTTTAGTATACAGACATACTATCGAATGCGCTAAGGTGGCGGTTGAATTTGATCCAACACATTGCAAACATAACAATTATAATTTTCTCTTTCTTTTCTTGTTTGTATTAATAACCTTCTATACCATGAATATAAGAGCTAATATTCTCGAAACTGTTAGCTGACAAAAGATTTTGGTGTTCCAGCGAAACAACGGTAGTTTTGAGGAAGAGAGGACATGGATAACTCTTGCGTAATAAGCTGTATATTTCCAACCTAGTGGCTTTAGTATAATTACTTGTAAACGGTGCTAAAAGATACAATGGCAAACTTACATATCAGCTGGTCTATCACGTCCAATTCACCTCAAATATCAGGGATAGAATTTCCAACAAATACATATTAATTACGTTCGTGGGATGAAAAACCACTGACAAATCTATAAAATCTATAGCAGGACGCTAATTACCCATGAATCATTCGCCATCCGCCAGGAAAATTCCGTCCTCGCTAAAAAAGAGCTAAAGGATCTGGGTTATCCGCTGAAGGCGTCGGAGTGCGTCTTCTTCTTGACGGTTTGTCAACAGAACAAGTACCGATGTACACCAAATACGTAATAAGAATAATAGTTACCATTAAAACATACAAAACGTTTAAAAACATACCTGAATTTCTTCAATTTCCAGAGCGTCAAAACTCATTATGGTGTGTATTATCCGTAATTATTAATTATAATGACAAAATTTAATGATTTCAAGGTATATTTATAGTTGCTTCAATGGGGTGTGTCGCATGTAAAGTTGTGTAACACTATTGGATAAAATCGAACTGCGTCGTATGTCAATTGAAACACTATAGTTTAATTCCCAGATATAATAATGCTGTTTAGGTTGTCTATAGCTCCGTGGTCGAGCGCCTATCATCACTGAACGGAAAATATACCGTTCAACCAGCTGTCTATAGCTCCGTGGTCGAGCACTAATTAAATCGGCATATTAATAAGATTAAAGAAAGGGAACTTTTGATGGCTGTTGATTCGCACACGGTTTATTTAAATGGCATCTGTTAATTACTTATACGTATTCCAATTAAATATTTTATATCAATGCACACTTGTGATATTAATGTTAGTTATGTTATACTGTGTTAGACTGTGACTGCCAGTGTGTGGCTCTGACTGACTTGTGCGTAGGTGGGGAGTGTTTGTGCGGGTGGATCCCCTGCATGTGTGTCGCTGTTTGGGATGTCTGGCTGATACGCACAAACGGTTTATATATGACATACCCCTTGCATCTTTCTCCCCTCGTCAACAGTGTAAAAACTAACTAATAGAAAGACTCCTGGCAACAGGTGTTGTGAAGGCTAGCTTCTTATTGGTATAGAGAAGTGGCGTCTTTGCCAAATACTGCGGAGTTGTTCCTTTTAACAGGAAATAGCGCAGTTGTTCTTTTAACAGGAAATATGGTATGAAAAACTATATTTTAGTGGTGAAATCCTTTTCACATTATTTCTGAGAAGCACGTGTTTCTTCATGGATTAATCATAAAAGGATACTCTACATATGTTACTTTAAAGAAAAATGATCTTATCCATGACTTTTTATATAATTTTAGATTGATCTGACTCAATACTATTACAGGTGTTGGCTTCTTATTGGTCAATAATATTGTTTACACATCGGTGGTTGCTCGATCCTCGTAAAGGAGCTTCTATCTACCGTTACTTGTCATTCTTGGTCAGGCGTCTGGTGAATACGGACGTATTAGACCCTCTGGTGGTTAGGGGGATCTGATATGACGTAAATGACCACTATCCACCCTCCACTATCATGTTCATGTTTTCCAGCCGCACGAATGATAGTTGACATCTCGCCCTGTGACGGGAGGAGGTAGGAGTTCAAGTCCCTGGAAGGTCAACAAACGCTAATCCTAAAAAAAAGCATAAATAATAACTTTGGCTGTTTTGACATTTCAACCCTGCGCAATGATACATCACTAATTTTATTATTATGTCTCTCTCATTCGGGCAAAGATATCCAGACGGTGTTGGAGCGTTCGGTTCCCCTCATGTTCAGTTATGATTGAAGAGCAACAGAGGGTACACATCTTGCCCTGTGACGTAAATAGGTAGGGGTTCAAGTCCCTTAGCCGGCAACAAACGCTAATTACTTCACATTTCAAACCAGGGCAAATGCTGGTACACATTTTGTCTGATTACACACCACCGTCAAACTTACCCGGTGACCTGGGCCTCGAACCCTTACCTTCCCTAGCGAAATATACTGAGGTACGAATCCTGGAGGGTACGTCATATAAATGTCAGGCTCATCTATTTCTGGTGGAGAAATTTGCTAGGGTAAACTGTTGGACGCGATATTATTATTATTTAGCACCACGTCTTACTACCCGTTCGGGTTATATGCTTTAAGTACTAACTACGCTAATGGATTAGGAATTAGGAAGGTTGAATTAGAGAAAGTGAACTCGCATTGGCGTGGAGGGAGAGTGGAAAACCATTAAGGAAAAACCACCCCAGTTCACCCGACTGAGATTCGAACCTTGATCTCCCCGTCCTCAGCAGTCGAGCTCAACCGGACTAGCGCGTTAGCCAACTACGCCACCGAGGCGGGTTGGACGCAATAGATCATCTAATATGTAGGTTTGCCGCTCCTTAACTATTAAAGAACATCAATATTACGGTCTCTCTCTATGTCTCACAAAATCGGCTCTTATCTCACGCTTGCCTGAAAAGCTTAGTTCGAGTTTGGGACAAAAGATGGCTGTAGCGTCTAGAAACATGTGCTTTCAATAACAGTTAGCGTGGCGATCTAGAAATCATCAATTTGATATTCTGGCATGGGAATTTGATATTTTAAAAACGAAACCAGGTTGTTTCAACATGTTTAAGTATTCAGCCCTGTTATTACTTACCAATTTATGTAGTTATATATTATTTTGTCAAAATATAGCTACGGATATTAAATTCAAGCTACTCAGTTCAATATTACTTGTGAATTAATCTGAGAGTTATATATTATTTCGACAAAATATATATGAGATTACATGATATTAAAATATAACCTTACCTCAAACCAAATTTAGTTAATTTATAAAAGCTATCTAAGCATTGAAACTTTTTGTAGGGTTTTCCCAAACCAAATACTGGTAAACATTCTACCTAAACGGAAAATCTAGTTGACTAGCAAAACATTTTTTTCACTCTCGCAAATGTGGGGTGCACTCGGAAGGAAGTACGACCGTTCTAACAGAAATTACTGGTGCGAAATATATCGAGGTTCTAATACGTCCCAGTGTCAATGATGGAGTAATTATGGATAATAGCTTTGGCTATTTTAAAATACCTATATGTTTTAATTTACATCTTGGTAGGTAGTTATTTTTTCACCCCCTCGCGAATGATGGTACGAACACTCATTTTATTATTCAAGGTTTGGAACCATGTTATCGTAGATGGCGAACGCTGGAACACAACAAGATAATTTAATAAGTATTATTTCAGAAAAATTTGCCCCTGAGTGGGCATTAGAAAACACATTTTAACTTGCTTCCTTCAGAAGGCTACGACCAATGCACCAGGGGATCTTGTGGTGAGGGGTTCATGACTCTTCAACAGGGTCGTTGCCACCCTCTTTCAACATTTATAACAAGTTACGGTTGTCGCGATATCTAACCCCCACTGGAGGAGTGGTATTACGAAGTGAGGGGCGGGGTGGGGTGAAGTGAAAGGGGCATCAGCAAAGCGAGGGAGCAGTCCGTGTAACTTAGTTCGTTCTATGCCGTGGCGATGTAAGGAGTGGGGGAGTGAGGTGAAGTGAAAGGGGTTTCACGCTGCC
>JBCFYV010002623.1:36055-133584 GCA_039000515.1 Timema cristinae
ATTCACTCTCTCGCTGTTATTATTTTCATGGCCGGGTAGTAAGAGGACTCAGAGAGGGTGCAACAATAGGCTGAACTTCTAATGATGGAGAGAACGAGGCTTGACTCCCGGTCGGATGCACTAAGTTTTGACCTAAATAATTTTCAATCTCTTTCCACGCAAATGTAGGTACATGTTCTCTAAATTCAAACTTACTCATCCTTGACATATTAGTGTGATTAGTACATATGCGTACAACCAAACTAGGTAGCGTGACGCAATGACGAAAATGAATATATGCAAATTTGTTACGTTCACAAAATATTTAAACACATCAAAACACATCATGTTGCATATATATATCATATATATCACATATATGTCATACAGAATATCACTGTTTAGTATTTATTTCTTTATATTTTATTATTTATTATACATTTCATTAGTGTTTACGTAAGTAAATATTTCTTATATTCATTATTAATTAGATAACTATCATTTTTGGTCTACCGCCCTTTCTTTAATTAATTATGTTTTGTAAGGGTGGTACAATTGCTTTCTCGTGCTTTTACGCGCGTTTCCCTGTTAGTCCGCAAAGTGTTTCTCTAAATGGTGGACGTGTGTCACCACCGCGGCTCACAGTTCTCGTCGCTATAATTCAGTATCACTTATTTTAATAACCCGTATTTCTCTGACATAATTATGTGTGTGTGAAGTGAACAACAAATAAAGACGTGTGGTTGATTCTTCAAGATCATCTCATCACAACCCCAGGTAGGCCTACTTGGGTTACTGCACCACCGGATCTTCAGCATCAGGTAGGATCTCACCATGTCTCTTACGCCCACATCTAATAATTAACTCTCTCACTCAATCAACTCAAAACATTGGTCCTCCGGCCCGGGGATGTTTCTAAATACATAAGATAATAAATTAAATTCTTTTATTTAGCTAACATTCGTACCACGCTATTGTGTTAAAGTCCATTCAAATAAACAATAATAAAAATAAAATAATACTGAACATTTTCCTCTCAAGACAACCAAATAAAAACTAGTGTTAAAATAATTGCTTTGGAAAAGATTGTGTAGAATATCAGAAAAACCCTCGTTTGTGAATTGCCGCCAAGAAAGACCGCCATTTAATAACTTGTTATCGGCGAAACTGATATTCCATTGTTAATGTGCCGCTTAAATAATAAATAGATTGAGTTAGTGATCTGTGAACTAAACATTCAATATTAATTGTAATATTATGTGCGCGGTTAAATGCAATGTACCACCCAATTTATGTTTTTAAGATGTTTTGTCTTTTGAAAATAATATCACTCCGCCAAACATCCATTGTGAGCTGTTTTGGAATGTTTCTTAGTTACAGTACTTTGTAGTTACTCCCCCCTTTCTCTTTCGCTAGGCACACTAAGCTCAAGGTTGCTTTCAACAACACCCTCTTCTCAGAACATTGAGTTCCTAGAATTATGTATAGACAGTTTCGAATGACATTTGCTCTCTTTTGTTTACTCTATAGTGTGTTAGTTCCAAAGTAAATATTATTTAAAAATAAATATATGCACAAGCAGATTGATTATTATTAATATTATTAACATAATTCAAGATGAAGTACTCAAGCTTTGTGCATCAAGCAGAACAAATTAAATCAAGACTTACTAAAATACAGGATCAATTAAACATTATTTCTCTATGTGAAACGTTAAACCCAATTCAAGTACAAAAGAGTACAATTCTTGGTAAGGAATCAAGTGCTAAAAAGGCAGAATTTGATGCATCCTTGTCTAAATTAAATAATGTCACAACCCACACTCAAGAATATGATCCAGAAAAAATTAACGAATTTCAGAATATAATTTCAGATTTAGATGTTGATATCCAATGTACTGTCAGCATGCTAGTCCCTCCTTTATTGGTTTCCACAAGTGATCCACTAAATGAATCAACAAGATCAAACCACTCTTTTGCGTCCAATATTAGATTGCCAAAAATTAATTTAAAACAATTCTCTGGTGATCCCACACAATGGTTAACATATTCGAGTCTCTATGAGGACACAATTCACAATAACACGTCTCTGACAGAGGTCGAGAAATTTCAATATCTCTTAAGCTCACTAACATCCGAACCACTAAACATAATAAAGTCACTTCCACTCACTGCAGAAAACTACCCAGTTGCTTGGAATTTGCTCAAGAAGAGATACCACAACATCCGATATTTAATTAATCTACACACTGACAATTTAATTGATCTACCCAATATTGAACAAGCGACTGTAAAAACTCTTCGCTCCTTCTTATTAACTTATAATGAGCACTCACAAGCATTATCCGCACTTAACCAAAAGGTTTACGAGGAAAACATAATTTTTTCAAACATCTTGATGCGTAAAATTCCTCAAGAGCTCAGAAAGAAATTCGAGAGTGATCGCGCTGATACACAGGTCCTACCAACTGTCAGTGAAGTGATACTTTTTTTGGAAACTGAGTGTACACATCTAGAGGCGGCCAATCTATCGCACAAACTGTCACCAAAACCAAAGGTAATGCCAACACACTCATTTTCACGCCCATCAGCACCCAGACAAACTAGGACGGTTCTTCTATCCGAAAATATAGGTTCAAATAATCACTGCTCGTTTTGCAAACAGCCAGAGCATAATATTTATAAATGTACGGATTTTCAATCTTTAACTCCACAGAAAAGATTTACATTTATTAAATCAAATCGATTCTGTGTTAATTGCCTGGGTACTTCACATCGTATCTCAAACTGTCAGTCAAAACATGTGTGTCAACAATGCAATAAACCTCATCACACATTGTTGCATCTTTCTCCTCAATCACCAGATGCAACACAAACAACTGTCACAAACAACAGTTTACAGAGATCTCACACTGAGCCGCTGAGAAACTATCGTGCTACTTTTCACACAGACACCCCTACTTATTCACAGTTGACCGATTCTGGTCCAACTAAACCTTTTGTTGGTCTCTCTTCAACAACTGATAATATTGTACTCCTAGCCACGGCTCTAGTCCACATTACTACACCCTCTGGCAATACACAAATTGTGCGTGCGATATTGGACTCGGCGAGTCAATCCACGCTGATCACTGAACACTGTGCACAGATGCTGGGCGTAAAACGTAACTGCCTCAAACCCAGTAACGTTCAGGGGATATCATCAACTAAAGTGAAACTTAAGGGTGTTACTCATTTAAATATTTCCACATGTGGTGGTATACCATTGGCACACGCTCACTCAGTTTTAATAATTGATAAAATAACATCAAATATGCCGCAAACTCGCATCTCACCTGATGTAATGAAAAAACTAAAACATTTTGTTCTTGCTGACCCTACGTTTAATGAGAGTGGTTCTGTTCAAATGCTAATTGGTGCTGACCTCTTCGCTCAAACACTCACTGGTGATCTCTATCCACTTGGAAAAGACATGCCTATAGCGTTAGGAACTATATTCGGCTTCGTAGTTATGGGAAGCGCTCCCTCTATTAGTGAAGATAACAACCAGCCAGCTTCATCTAATATTATTACGTTATTATCAACCACTGACATTGACCTCCACAACTCACTTCAACAGTTCTGGAAATTAGAGGAACCACCCCTTTCGAAGGTGGTTACGCGAGATGAGGAAATATGTGAAAATCAATTCCGCAACACGCACGCTAGGGACAGCACTGGTCGATATGTGCTTCGACTTCCAGTCAAGGAACCTAGGCCATCTCTTGGTGATTCATCATCTCAAGCAAAACGGCGTTTTAATGCCCTTGAAAATAAATTAAATTCTCAACCAGCTCTCAAGAAATCATATGGTGAATTCATGGATGATTATCATAAATCTGGACACATGAAATTATTTACCAACACACTCCAAAATAATTCCCAACATTACTTTCTACCTCACCATGGGGTGCATAAAGAAACAAGCTCTACCACTAAGCTGCGTGTAGTATTTGACGCAAGTGCCAAAGGCACATCTGGCCTCTCATTAAATGATGTACTTCACTCAGGCCCGAAACTCCAAAATGATATTTGCGATATTATTTTAAACTTCAGGCGTCATCAAATTGTTTTTAATGCAGACATTCGCCAAATGTACAGACAGATTAAAGTACATCCTGACGACCAAAATTATCAAATGATATTCTGGCGCGAAAATCCTAATTTGCCTCTCAAAGTGTACCAACTTACCACTGTCACATATGGTGTAACTAGCTCCCCTTATCTTGCAATTCGGACTCTACATCAACTTGTTGAGGATGAAGGTCAGGCCTTTCCCAACGCATCCCGAGTGCTACAAACCCAAACATTTGTCGATGATATCATCACTGGCGCTGACAACTTAGAAGATACACTCTCTCTTCAACAAGAGCTCACAGAATTGTTAAGAAAAGGTGGGTTTGAATTGCGCAAATGGTCCAGTAACTCACACCAGGTACTGAGCGCTGTACCTCAGGAGCATCGTGAGACCCCACTTTACTTTCGCACTCCTGAACAACCCCTCTACAGCATCCTTGGTCTCAAATGGAAGCCTGACAGTGATGCATTTTCGTATAAGATTGATATAGTTCAACAAGTCCCGACTAAACGTTCAGTACTCTCCGCTATAGCTCAAATTTACGACCCGTGTGGTTGGTTGACACCAATAGTATTCTGGGCCAAATCATTGATGCAACTTCTATGGACACTAGGACTATCTTGGGATGAGCCTCTACCCGCAGATATTTCTGCAAAATGGGTAAGGTTTCTGGAAGAGCTTCCAGCCTTAGAAAACCTCAGCATACCTCGGTATCTCTCTCTCTACTCCACTGTTGATGTCCAATTACATGGATTCTCAGATGCATCTGAGCAAGGTTATGCAGCAGCCATCTATCTCAGATGTGTGATTCAAAACTCCGAGGTCAAAGTAAATTTGCTTATTGCAAAATCTCGTGTCGCACCTCTGAAACGGATTTCGTTACCCCGTCTTGAATTATGTGGAGCTCATTTACTTTCAAAATTAATGCAATACTGTAGAAGCATCATATCATCTCATTACCACATAAATTCAGTTACCGCTTGGACAGACTCAACCATTGTACTTGCATGGATACACACTCCACCATACCGTCTCAAGGTATATGTTGCTAATCGGGTTTCTCAAATACAAGAAATGACACCTCCAGAAGTATGGGCTCATGTCCCTACCAATCAAAATCCAAGTGACGTGGCCTCCCGTGGTGTATCACCTCCCCTGCTCTCAAACCACCCTTTGTGGTGGACAGGCCCACCTTGGTTAGCAGCATCCAGCACACAATGGCCTCCACTTTACTGTTCATCTTCAGAATCACATAATCTCCTAGAAACGAAACCCCAACCATTAAACATACTTATCTCGACACACAAAGAAGACTGGGATTTACTATTTCGATTTTCATCGTGGTTCATTCTACAGAGAGTTGTTGCCTATATACTACGATTCATCTGTAAACTCAGAAAAGAAGACATTTGTTCTGGGCCTCTCACTCCTAGAGAATTAGAAAGGGCCACCCTTTTAATTGTGAAATTAATCCAAACTAATCATTTCGAGGAAGATATCAATTTTCTCAAACTCGGCAAAAGTTGTAAACCACGATTACAACGTTTAGCACCGTTTCTGGATTCTGAGGGATTACTCCGTGTCGGAGGTAGACTCAAACAATCGCAGTTGCCATACTCAGCTAAACACCCCTTAATTTTACCCAAAAAACATCATATTACCTATATGATAATAGATTATTATCACCACAAGCACCTACATGCAGGCCCACAACTATTGCAATCCATAATATCCCAAGTCTATTGGATTATCTCGGCTAGGAGCATTATCAGATCTCGCATTTTTAAATGCATAAGATGTTTCCGATGCAAGCCAACCAACACAGCCCCCTTAATGGGAGATCTACCCGAAGCTCGTATCACTGCCTCACGACCTTTTCTTAAGACAGGAGTGGATTATGCAGGTCCTTTCACAATTAAGTTACATACATTACGGCGATCGCAACCGATAAAGGCATACCTGTGTGTATTTATTTGTTTCACCACCAAAGCGGTACATCTTGAAGTTGCAACAGATCTCTCTACAAACGCTTTTATTGCTGCACTAACTCGCTTCGTGTCTCGCCGCGGGTTATGCTCAGACATTTATTCTGACTGTGGCACCAACTTCGTGGAGCTTCTACTCAATTGAAGAAAATAAGAACAGGATTCCTTAAAGAAAAGAAGAATCAAGATCAAATTGACCGATTTGCCGCAGAAAATGGGATCAAGTTTCACTTCCTACCTCCTGCCTCGCCACACCAAGGTGGACTCTGGGAAAGCGCTGTTAAGAGTGCTAAACACCATTTAACCAGAGTTATTGGCAGCCAAATATTGACATTGGAAGAATTTATTACACTCACCACCAAAGTTGAAGCTATGCTCAACTCCCGCCCCCTTACACCATTGTCTTCAGATCCGTCAGAGATTGATGCACTTACCCCGGGACATTTTCTCATTGGGAACTCTCTCACGGCTCTCCCTGAGTCGCAATTAGAAGAAATTCCTCTCAATCGTCTCAAGAGATGGCAGATAATTCAGGCCCTTTCACAACGATTTTGGTCAAGATGGCACCGGGAGTATCTCCATAATTTACAACAACGAATCAAGTGGAATACTCAAAATGATAACCTCAAGAATGGAGACCTTGTAGTAATACATGATTCGGGTTCACCCCCCCTTGCTTGGCCTCTTGGGCGAATAGTTTCAACGTCTCCAGGTCCTGACGGCGTGGCACGAGTAGTAACTCTACGTACATCAAGAGGATCCCTTACTCGGCCTGCCGTAAAGGTGTTCCCTTTACCTAGTAATTAGGACTCATTGTGTTCTGTGTATCTTCCTTATTCTTGAACCTGAATGGTTCAACGGGGGGAGGATGTTTAGTATTTATTTCTTTATATTTTATTATTTATTATACATTTCATTAGTGTTTACGTAAGTAAATATTTCTTATATTCATTATTAATTAGATAACTATCATTTTTGGTCTACCGCCCTTTCTTTAATTAATTATGTTTTGTAAGGGTGGTACAATTGCTTTCTCGTGCTTTTACGCGCGTTTCCCTGTTAGTCCGCAAAGTGTTTCTCTAAATGGTGGACGTGTGTCACCACCGCGGCTCACAGTTCTCGTCGCTATAATTCAGTATCACTTATTTTAATAACCCGTATTTCTCTGACATAATTATGTGTGTGTGAAGTGAACAACAAATAAAGACGTGTGGTTGATTCTTCAAGATCATCTCATCACAACCCCAGGTAGGCCTACTTGGGTTACTGCACCACCGGATCTTCAGCATCAGGTAGGATCTCACCATGTCTCTTACGCCCACATCTAATAATTAACTCTCTCACTCAATCAACTCAAAACAATCACTATAAATAAATAATATATATCATTAAAATGGTTATTTATATTAATAGATAATAAATCAAGACGCAAGTAAATATTGGTTTCTATCATATTTTTCAACCGGATAACGTGGGGGAATTTAATTAAAAAAGAAATATGAGTTAAAATAATAACGATTAATATCTTTTAAATAGCACTCACAAAGGCTATAAAAGTAAACTAGTATATTATATAACTACTATACTATTAATAACATAGTGATTTTAGATAAACATAACTCAAAGATACCAATTTAAGATTTGATCGTGAGGTTGTTGACTTCTCTTTCTATGTGACATGTTCTGACTCGAGATGAATGAGCTATCGGCCAGGCAGCGACAGGTTAGTGCGACGCTCCCATTGTTTGACACTGTTGACACATGGTCAGGGGACCAAACTCACCCTGATGAGGCTCGCAACGTGCTCAGCTTACAAGTTAACTCAAGCGAATTACGTCATTCACGCTGCTCTTTGAAGTACGCATGTTAGCACTAATTGTCATTTCGCACAAAAACATCACCCATTTGGTTTGTCTCTGTTGTTAAACCTCAACATGATGGGTAGTAATCAATGTAGTTAGAAACCCGGCAGTATAACGGTAAAGATAAAATATAGCAAAGAGGGGAGTTTTTTAATCCAGTTTAAATGAGTATAATAACTACATGGTTTGAGCTGTTTAAAAAACTCTTAGATTAATAAAATAAGTACACATTGCATACAGTGAATTGATTTTTTCATTTCTATACCAATTATTAGAACACTTCAAAATAAAGCGTTCTTAGCGCAATATTACTTATTTTTTCACGGCCGGGTTTTACGCACACGCATTAGCAAGTGATATATTACTTAAAATACAAATATTCTCGTGTTTTAGTTTTTGTAATTATAAGAATGTAATTTAAACCTTTACATGAACAAGATAAGTTACTATTTATTTAAAGTAATAACTAAAACAATGTGAGTCAATAGTAAGAGTAGCGTTCGTTTTTCCAGAAAGTTACCAAACTTTCCTTGCACTGTTCAACTCTGATGTGACATGAGCGAGAGTAGTATCGTACGACCGTTCGTCCACTTGACGACGTGATGACCTTAAGTGCCACTTGACTAGTAAACATGTTTACGTGATGACCTTGGTCTGTAAACACCAGTTCCACCTATACATGTGATGACCTTATGTTTGGATGTTACTTAACTATACCCTCTCCCGTCAATTTTATCCAAAAATTTTATCGACGGTAATTAATTTAAATTTTAAAGTATTTTTTTATCTATATTGATAGTTTAATTAAATTTTAATTATTTTAAATTTAAATAAATAATTTATCTACAATAATTATTATTAAATACCCTTTATTTAACAAACTAACTAATTTTATTTAGATTTATTTTAATTTATATCATCCATTTAATTTAAATTTAATTCTTTTACTTGTATTTACAATCCCTGATGCCGCGCAGACCCCATAACATCAGTTTGACTAAACAAACGTTTTGCTTGAGAAAGTCCCAGACAAAACTCTTTCGGGATTAGGTTGGAACAGAACAGCTCTGAGTATCATGTAAGACACGTCTGCTGTGAGTTGGAATAGCATGGAATAGTCGGACTCTTAAGATCTTTGGAGGAAATCAAAGTTTCATTTAAGCCTGGAAAATCTTTGGTTGCTTCTCTCCTCAGCAAAACTTAACTCCCTCTATCTTAGAGAAGCTTAAGCAGGAGGCTAGTGTCAATAACACGGGGACAAACTGCGCTTAATTTCCACACATCCCAAATAAAGCGTTTCACCCTCTTTAGATTCTTTGGGGGCCAGAACATTAACAATCGGTTTTACACTCTTGGTGTTCATAAGAATATTACCATTGAATCTTGCGTATCAAAGGTACTTGATTGAACCATGTCACCTATTCGAGGCTAACAGTCATCCCAGCATCCCTCAATCTTGGTAGAACTAGCTCGATGTGAACCAAATGCTCTCTCATAGGTTCACTGAAAATGAAACTGTCGCTCAGGCAGTTAAAAACAATTTTATATTTGAAATCAGACAAGATGTGATCCAAAACACGACCACCCATACCAACATCTAGTGGGAGTATATAGAACTTATAAACTCCCCAAGGTGTAAAATACACATTGCACTGTAGGAACTTATGTGAGTGTGTACTGGAGAAAACTAGCGTATGGATCAACTAAGCCACTAACTGTTTCACTCATCAAGTGTAATACTAGATGGCGTACTATGTCAGAGTTTTAATAGAGTCGCTTAATAACTCTGGATTGTTCTAGTATGAAACAGTCTAGAAGGCAGTTGTTTCTCAGACCACTGCGTGAACAGAAGTAGGTCACTCAGTGCACCAATTCAAATATATTGAATGGCTTTTTCTAGTTATTTATCTAACTTTCTCTGTACTTGATGTTTGTATTTAAAAACTGTCCCCGCGGCCTTGATTTATTGAAGATTGAAGCAAGGAAATGCTGTTGTGATCAAGAACACTTTTAAGAATTGTTGTCCTTATCTTCCTAAAAATGAACCAATTTGTATTGAACATGCATTGTAAGCATTGTAGGAGTGGAAATGAAGAGGACGCACCACAACCTAGTAGTGCGTGGGTGAAGGGCGGAGACCGCAGGGTGTTCTTTGAATGAAGAGGACGCACCACAACCTAATAGTGCGTGGGTGAAGGGCGGAGACCGCAGGGTGTTCTTTGAATGAAGATTTGGCACCAGAGTCCATGCTTCCAAGTAAGCTAGCACGATATTAAGAAACCAATCATCGAAACATGGTTGGTAAAACTCGTGAATTTGGAATTTGGGTTGCAGCTGGATGAGGTCACGGCCAGTATTAAGGATGCACATTTTATATGCTAAATACTGTTCAAAGATAGAAATGACATTGTGGAAAACTTTTGTTGTTGTTGTAAAAGTATCACTGTAAGTAAAAAAGCTCAAAACTTTTTCGAGATCCTGGACACATTTATAGTTGAAAATAGTTTGGAGTGTACAAAGTGCGTTGGTGTCTGTGCTGCCCCTCACAATGGCTTCCTCCTTGCAATGTAAAGAGAATAGAAGGTAGCGCCAGTTGAAGAGATACATCTGATTGGCTGAGCGTGTGACGTCACTCAGTACACTAGCAAGAGCTTAAAGCCGTGTTCTCACGTGTCATTTTCAGTGAATAATTTCAAGTGATTCATTTTTGATAAAAATCAAAATTAAAGGAACTTGTTCACATTTAGTTTATCATAATTATCAAGTTTGGAATAATTAACTACTGTTTAATTTACTAAAATGGCGCCACGTGCTATTTTATTTGATACAACTCACTACTTATATTCCATAGACATTCAAATGGTCTGTAACAGTACAAAAACGGCCGGTTTGTTCGTCTCGCCACTTAAATACAATTTTTGAGAAATCTTATAACAGCACATTGCCTGTAAATATCTAAATAAATCTTTACATTTACTAAATTTAGGGGAATTCAATTTTAATTTCTTTGACGAACTATATTATGTTTTAACGAGTATTAATATGAAGTATTAGGTAAAAAATCAAATAACAAAGTTACAAATTCAATTGAAAAACATTTGGTAAGATTAATACAAGTCAGTGCCTTAGGACATAATATGTGATATATATTAGATTAGTATTTACAAATTAAATAACATATTGAAAACAAATAACAAATATTAAAACACACATTATGTTTTTCAAAAATCTTTACATTTCGATAAAAACTAATTCGTTAATTCTCTTACGTGTCCACACGGTGCATTTTGCTATTATTTTTCAATAATGATGATAATTAACAATTAATAAAATACAACTCCTTTTAGCTTTTAATGAAAGCGTGAAATAATAATTCAGTCTAATGAACTGAGTGTTCTGACGTTCATTTTGTATTAATCTTCAGTAAATCACTGAAAATGACACGTGAGAACATGGCTAAGCATTCACAAAGTTTTATGGAAGACAAATTAAGAACTTTCTAAATAATCATTGTTAGAAATTATCACGTCATGTTTGGGAATATTAAACACATTCATACATAATAAAATCCACACCAATAAATGAGAAACACCGAATAAATTACTCTTAAAAAACTATTAAAAGTTGTTCAAAATTACTTACGCATTGGAACTATTGTATTAACAGTGCCAACATTCAATTTGTTTTGAGTTCTTGGCATTTTAGTTAACGTTCAATTTAGCACCACAAACATCAACGTCACTATCGGCAAAATGAATGAAACATATTTGAGCAAAATTTGTATTAATTGTGTCTTTCCTTTTAGATTAGAGCTCCCATGTAGGTAAAATTTCGGGATCCTTAAGAAATGAGTAAAAGGATATATTATTACCCTTACAGTTTCGTTGATTATTTACACAGAGTGCAACAGCAACGCTAGGCATTTTTTATGGTTGTTTAAAACACATGCAATTAAAATTGAAGAACGTACACAAATAAATGAGCAAAAAGCCCAAAGTCTGATTGTTCAGCAATGAATTGTATCCTATATAACATAATATATATAAAAAACTATTATAAAATAATAAACGGCTTGATAATAACAATACAACTACATATAGTTAGCATTCATACATATATTTAGTATTATAGTTACTATTATTGAATCATTAACTAGAACATCCCTGCTGTATTTTAGATTAGCATACTAAAACAGATACTCGAGTGGTAAACATAATAAAGTAACTTAACTATACAAGAAAAAACTACTACCAGGCAAACACAAATAAATAATCATAAAGATAAATGAAAGGACCGTCCGAAACATATGGACCGCACGACATACTAACTACTAACTGATATGTACTGGGTGACGTAGTTTCGTGGCTGACGTAAGCAATGACATCAACAAATTCTTCCAAATGGCGTGACCTATCTATTCTCTTTACATTGTTGTACCGTACGTTTGAATTTCGGCAAGAAATGTATACTTTTCTTGAAGAGGAAAAACACGAGTATGCCAAACACTTCGTAGAAACAGGTTTTTGGTAAAACTAGCATTCTTATTATGATATATTAGAAAAGCTAAATGTGTTGAATCTCTCTCTGCAGGGAGGCAACATGCACATTTTAAAATTGATCAAGAAGATTTCAGCTTTCAGAAAAAAATTACAGCTGTGGATAAGTAAAATGAATGAAGATGGTGGAAAAGATTATTTCTCTTTGTTACATAAGTTCGTAACCTCCAATGAAGTTGATTCCTCTCGCAACATAAAATCTTTTTTTTGAAGAGCATCTATAAACTCGTTTAAAAATTACTTTCAAGAAGATAATATCAATAAGTTCGCATTGATTCAAGACCCATTCAAGAACAAACCTACATCTAAATTTACTTCTGTAGAAGAAGGAAGTCGTCTTGTGCTGTCTTGTAACAATACACTGAAGACAAAATTCGCTAACATGGAACTAACTGTCTTTTGGATAACAGTAAAAAAAAAGAATATACTTTTTTAAATGGTAAAGCTCAGCGAATCTTAATTCCATTTGCGACATCATATTTGTGTGAATCTGGGTTTTCGGTGGTCGCTGTGATAAAAAGTAACGTTCGGAAATCAACATGAAACAGGAAATGTCCAGTTTGATTCCAAGATTTGAGAAGATGTGCAGTGAACAACAGGTTCACCCGTCTCACTAATAAAGATTGATTTATTCAATGAATTAATTGTCCAAAATATGTACCTATTTAATGCGTTTTACATAAATGGTTTGTGAATTTGAAATACATGCAAATGTTAGGTACTTGTATGTTCTGACTTTGGGCGTCATGAAAAAATCCTGATACACTTAAGAATATATAACTCTCCACAAGTGTTAAAAAATAGGCTCCACACAGGGTATGGGTTAAAAGTAAAACTTACATTTGTTTATTTACCTTACAGTTAGCCATAATCAGCATATGCCCTCTCTCCTTTCTTGGAATCACAAAGGTGGGGCTGGTAAAAGCCGAGGATGATGGATGCGCTATTCTGTTACTTAGAAAGTCCCGGACCCCCTCTCTAAATATCTACAATTTAAAAGGGGCACAAAATAAGGTCCTGATATAACATGCCTATTATTTTCCAAAACAATGCCTTATGGTAATATATTACATTTCCCCCACCTAGGCTTAATGACGTTTGAAAACCTCTTAAGAACAAAGCCTAACTTATTCTACACTTTACTAACCCACATGCTCCCACACTGGTGTCAGACTTCACTGAATTTAGCTTTGACAAGAGACCTTGAAGATAAAGAAAAAAAAACTCGATAAACATTCACAACAGCCTTTGTCTTGGCAAGAAAGTCAAAACCAAGTATGATGCTATAAGGTAAATTAATAAAAGTAAAAAATGGCTGCTTACAAAAGAACATAATATCAATCTTCACGGACAGATTAATGTACCAATCCATTACAGTATAATTGTCGCTAGCAAGCTAGCTGGATAATGGAACCAACAAGCAAATATATTTTTAAAACCTTTCACTGACAAAAGATGTGGTGGCACCTGTGTCTAATATCTCAAGACACAAAGACAACCAAATATTAGGTCAACAATAGGTTGATTAACAAATGGGAAGTAATGCATAACTTACCAAAATTTTGTTGCAGGCCAAGATCGCGTCGCGCAAATCATGATCCTTGAGGCGCGCTACAAGTTTCCCAAACGACACGAGTTTTTAAAATTACACAAGCCCTGGCCTTTGTGACGTCGGACCTCTAACATGTCTCCCCGCTGGACTAGACTTCACCACAGGTGTCATATCCCTACCACTGACCACACCCCTTGCATAGGACCGGAGGCCTTTCCGGCATTAAAAACCCCTCTAGGCGAGCAAGATAAAAATGTGGATTCACCGCCAAGTACTCGCTCTCGGCCAACCAGGTGGTTTCAAGAAGAGAATCTAACGAGTGAAGCTCGTTCATAGATGTGAGGTTGTTATCGAAAAAAAAATGACGGTGGGATAAGGGTGATATATTTTTAAGGCTAATATACACTATCTCCTTTCACTAAGGTTATGGCCTAAAGTCCCTTTTGCATAAAAAACTGATAGGATAAAATTATGGAAAGATTCATCGGAGGTCTTGAAAATTCTGCACAAACAACCTTCGAAAGTTATTCTTAGCCCATAACGGTACCAAACAATCCAAAATCTTACGCTTATTTTCACCCAGGCACACATAGAATTTATCTTTCTGCAAAAAGTTGTGTAAGATATATTCAAAATTTTCTTAAACATAGGGTAAGAAACTGAAACTTATTCTCTCTAAGCTTACTCTGAAGCTTTATATTTGTTGTTAAATAAAACCCAGTCGTACGACCCACTGATTAAAACACATGCATTTCACTTAAAATCATGGTTTATTGTCCAAAGAGAATTATTGAC
Organism: Timema cristinae; assembly: GCA_039000515.1. NCBI lineage: Eukaryota > Metazoa > Arthropoda > Insecta > Phasmatodea > Timematidae > Timema > Timema cristinae. The sequence continues at coordinate 50,901 of JBCFYV010002623.1, forward strand.
AAACAAAGCAACTAGTCTGCTTCCTTTACCTGATCACAACTTGCACCTTGCAAGTCCTATCATGCTTGGAAAGTCTCCTCCCACCTCGCGCGGCGCAACTCTAGCGGCTGGTTTAGAAACCACACTCAAGCACTGCGCCGTGATAGCAAGGGGTGGAGAGGGATCGCCACGTCACCACTACACACTCTACGTTTCCTCTCCCCAGATAATGAGTTAGACCAGATAAAGAAGTTTGACATAAGAACACAATTACATACAATAGATAAAAAGCTTATCCCTTTAATCTTTAGAGAGTGCATTCCAGCTGGATGAGCTTATATAACTAGATACCCATGACATGAAATATATTAACAATAGTACAGCTATGACGGTTTCACAATGAATACACCCGCAATATCAAGTAAGGAAGGGTAAGAGTTCCCAGTCTTGTTATCTATACTAATATTATAAAGAGAAAAGATTTGATTTTTTTTTTTGTTTGTAATGGATAAACTCAAAAACTACAGAACCAGTTTTAAAAATTCTTCTTTCATCACTATAAAGCCACATTATCATCGAGTAACATAAGCTATATTTTATTTTGAAAATTTAATTTATTCCTCATGAAAATGTCGATAGTATATTATATAGTCGTTGGAAAAAAAAGTTGTTGAAGAGAAAGTGGGTTTGGTGGGGGAGGAGGGGGAAGGAAAGAGAAATGGATGTAGTGACGAGGAACGCAAAAAAAAAAGATTAAAATAAAATTTGGGGAAACGAGGGGAGTAGATGAAAGTGGAGGAAGCTGAAAAATTAATTTGATTTTAACAATTTGTTTGATTGGTGTATACACAATTCCTTTTGCGCCTAGAGCAAACAAAATTATAGAGGAATGAGATGAAAATAGGAGGGAGGATAAAGAGAGAGAGGGGCTATACAGTGATGTAGGACTGTATTTAAAAAAACAACTAAAAAAAGTGTTGTTTTTTATATTGACATGATGGATGATTTGAAACTTTGTTTTACAGGATTCTCTACAATATTTTTTTACAGGAAAGGGGGCTAGTATGATTATCTTATGTGAAGCGTTTACTTAGAACAAGACGCCATCTTGCTCAAATACCACCGTATGGTAGTAAAGAAAACACCTTTAATTCCGTGAGCACTGACTGCTTGACCTCTCTTACACACTTGATATTTTGCAAAATCACACGATTGGCCTAGTCTTTGGTATGCACTAGAAATGCTGGTAGTTGACTTAAGCCCTATTAAATATAGAATATAAATAACACAACCCTATAACACACAAGGGATTAACCTAATAGCTTAATTAATACAATTGCGAGGAGCACACAGCCAACACAAGAAAACGAGACTTCCCAGGACTAAACCAAAGATCTTGGTTCAATTCTTACCTATTCTAAACAATAAAATCTAGTTTTACAGATCTGCTAAAGTTACTGCACAACCAATAGGAAGGCAATAAAAACTTATATAGTTATAGGGTACATACTTTAACATTACGAGATCACTAGATATAGCTGGTTTGATCCTCACCTATCCATACCCTTTTCCATATCTATAAAAAAAATGTTTCTACAGAAATTTACCGTGTATTCTGATAATACATTTTGCAACAACCTACTTTACAACAAAATAAGAGTAGCATGTATGCCCCCCTGGTACAGCCCCAAGGCTATTTTCCGTGAGCGAGAGTGTGTATTGTGATGTCAATTAACCTACTTTCCACATCCAGTTGATTTACCGTTATTCCCACACCCATATCCCCCTCTCTCCCGGATCCACGGCGAGGGTGGAAGGCCACCACAATATCTTAGTGCTGATGGTCTTAGCCCATTTGATTTTAATGTGTGCCCCAAGGGTTTTTGGTAGGCAAGCGTGCAATTTTGGGAACTCCTCCCGCGACATGTCGGCAATTCCAGGCAGTGTGGGGGTTCAAATCCGGGACATTTCCCGCCCTAGGATAATAACTAAACAGTCAGTGTTTGGAGCTCACCCCTCGGAATCCACAGATTGAGAGCACTGGAACCTGATTACTAATGAGTGAAGAAACTATCGAAGAGAGCATTTGTGGTTAATTTCCCGAGGCCCCAGGGCATTTATTAAATGTTCAAGTGTACTGCGCAAAGTGTATCTCAGACTATCATTAACGATTTGATTCTTATCTATGGTAAAGGAATCCTATAGTATGGTTTTGACCGAAAAGCAAACTTACTTCAAGATTCATGTGTTAATATTCTAAACTGTTCCTCCTACTGATTATAAACTGTTTTTACTTAAACTTAAATATATTCATAAGGCAAGTTCATAATCTGATAGATAAGGAGCAGAATGATTGTATTTTAAACTATTCTTCATACGGCAATGTTGATTGCAAAAAAAAAAAAACTTATATTTGTTATTTCTACCGAACAAATTAAATATATTCATACGTCATGTCTGTGAGATACTGGCCACCGGTAAGGGACTCATACTATCTGCAGATGATCAGTCTGCTCTTTTTTAGCAGAAATATACTATAGTTCTGTTCTTTATACCAAACAAATTAAATATATTTTACGGCAAGTCCGTGATCTGATAGATACGGAGCAGAAAGTTTGTATTTTAAACTGTTCTTCCTACGGCAATGTTGAATGCAAAAAATATAAGTTTGTATTTGTTCTTTCTACCAAACAAATTAAATATATTCATACGGCAAGTCAGTGAGATACTGATCACCAATAAATGACTCATGTGATCTGCAGATGATGAATGTTATCTGCTCTTCCTAGCAGAATCATACTAAAGTTCTGTTCTTTCTACCAAACAAATTAAATATATTCATACTTCTAGTCAGTGAGATATCGGATGCCATTAAAACACTCATACATTCGGTCATGTAATCTTGGAATAATATCAAAATTTATTCACTAATAAAGTGTTATCTTTGCTGATTATGAGGTAATAGAAATGATACCAAACAAATTAAATATATTCATAAGTCAAGTTAGGGAGATGCTGACCGCTGGTAAAGGACTCATGTGATCTGCAGATGATCAATGTTGTCTGCTCTTCCTAGCAAAATCATACTATAGTTCTGTTCTTCCTACCAAACAACTTCAAGTTCGTCATATGACCATACATTTTGTATTTTCAAACAGCTGTTCCTAACAGAATCATACAATAGTTTTGTTCCATGTTCTAAATGTTGATTGCTCTCCATCGTTCTCAGCAGACGAGCCAAATACCGTGACCTCCACCTACTTAGCTAGATGAGCTACAAGCACCCTTTCTGGCTAAACGTCTATATATTAATTAAGAAAATGTCCCACCAGGGATTCGATTCCAAACTCCTCCGCCAGAATTAGATGATGGAGTGATCACGGTGATTCTAACCTAAATATCTGTCGCGGACCTTGCACTGTGACAATACGCAACGATGATAGAGACACAATTGATCAAGTAATGGTACATTACATCTAATTTATTAAAGAATCTAAATTAAAGATTTGTATTAGTCTATAGGATGCGAGAAAGTATGTAGGCTACATACGGATGAAATTTTGTTTAAAAATCCTCGTAATTTGAAAATTTTCTCATTCTACTTCTAACCTACATGCAAAAAGAAGATAAAAAATGAGCTTCAAGTGCACGACGCCTGACTGAGTAAACGAAGTTATGTAAACATTGTGGACAACCTTATTTTTATTATAAAATGTTACACATTTTATAAATACTGACCCCTGTCATTTAGTATATGACTTTCATTTATTTTTGTCAGTGTTATTAAACTTTATAGACAATTTTTAAATAATGATAACTAATATTTATTTAATAATTTAGTTTATTAATGGTGACTTTCTTTCATTTAAACCGTATAGTCATTTTAAATAATGAAAAATAATATTAACAGGGACTTTATTTAATAATTTAATTTTATACCCTATTAGAATTGGATGCTTTCTTGAAAGTATGTATATATCTTTCGACCCAAATATTTTCCACTGTTCATGTTTTATTAGAATTTACTGAAGGCTGGCCCGAAGGGGAAAAGTCCACCAGAGCCATTTTGGAGAACTTTACAGAGGACAGAGTTTGTTTGGCCGAAATAGCTGCATCATATGGCAAGTTTTGTAACTAAACTGTTTTGTTCAAACAGACAGGATTTATTATCTGACCCTCCTAGAATCGGGACCTCCCAAATATTTGATTTCAGTGGTGATGCACAATTAACCCTGGGGCTAGACAATTTAGAATGGATGGGTGGGTGGATTGAATAGTGTAACAAGATTAAATTCTCCAAGAGTTCTTTGGTAAAACTACTGACATGTAGACAATGTGCCATAATTATATTTACAACATTGCGAGATTGAAGGAGTAGAACATACCACCCGTTCGATGACTGTTCCTCAGTGGGTGGAAGGTGTTTGTACCATCAGCCGCTACAACGATGACACCTATAGGGATCTGGGTGAGATTGACAGTATTCTATGTAAGTAATTTTATTGCACACACACTAAGCATGAAACCAGGAAGGTACAACAATGAACTAATGTGACTAGATTATACTTTTACTCTTTATGTATGTTAAAGTTAAGGATTGAATTCAATAGGTTTGTTTCCCTCTCCCTCCTCGTCATTAGTGAAGGGTTTCTCAATCTACTGCCAACTGTGCTGAAAGCTATAGTGTGACGAACGGGGTTTACGTCAAATAATGTGATCCACACATTTGATGTTGAATGCAAACTAAAGTTTGTATTTTTTTTAAACTGTCGGAATTCCTACAATTTAACATATTCAAACGTCAAGTCAGGTGATCCGCATCTAGCACCTTTATATATATTATCAATGCCTATAACTAATAATACAATAATACAATTACTATTTTAAACTGTCATAATTCTACAATTTAACATATTCATACGTCAAGTAATGTGACCTGCAGTACAAATAACTCAGTAAATTCAAAATAACTCTAGGGTAGCTTACAAATTATTTATTTAAGAGTGTTTCGTGTGATTTTTAGGGTAGTGTACCAATTGTTCCTAAATTAGTTAATGTGAGGCTTTCTTTAACAACGTGATTAATATTTATTCCTAAATAAATTAACTAAAGATGTTATTCTAAAAATAATCAAATCATGTGATCCAAAACTTTGATGTTGAATTCATACAGAAGTTTGTGTTTTCTAAAACTGCCAGAATCCCATAATTTAACATATTTAATCCTCCAATCAGGTGATCTGCTACTGACACCTTTATAGATATTATAAATACCTGTACAATATTCTAAACTGTCAGAATCCCATAATTTACTATGTTAATACGTCAAGTCATGTGATTTTCAGCACAAATAAATTGTTGTCTGAATTTGTTTAAGTTTAACTGTAGGCGGGAACCACTAATAAAAATCAGCTCAACTAGTGCATTGAAGCCGTGGCGCTTCCAGACGGTGCCCCGCATCCACCAGCTCTAAGAGCCAGGGAGTGGCTGAACAGAACTTTCCACATCCCTATGGAGGATTTGGCAGCAGCAGGCCCCTCATCAGCACCCCCACTCCAAGCTAGTGGCCCGGTAAATCAGGTTGGTGGAGGATTGTCCCAAGGTATTGTACCTTTTTTTTATGTAGGACGTGAATTGACCATACAATTGGAAATGTCAGAGAGCGATCGTGAGGCTCAAACATGGCTTGAAGAGCAAATAAATGCTTTGCTAGGGCGTCTCCAGGATCATGGAATTAATGCTGAGGATCACGTAGATCTACTATTAGACAGTACAAACACCTCGTCAATACCTGTATTTGTTTCATCTAGACGTGTAGATCAGCTTGACGCGCAGGCTGTGCTCTCTAATGTAGAACGAGTGTTACAAAGCAATGCTTCGTTCCTCATTTCAGCCCCCCTGTATATCAAGCTACACCACTTTAAAGAGCCGCAAGGAGGGGTAATAATAAATGTGATAAACTTTTTCCCAATAGAACATATAATCGTAAATATCAAGGAATAATTACGATTCAAAATGACGACACATTTTGCCTAGCCCGTGCATTGGTTGGTGCCAAAGCTATATGTGACAATAAAATAGAGCCAGGATGCATGGACATGAACACCATTAAACATATTAAACAGGGTCGTTTTATTCAAAAATACAAAGCAGAAGATTTATGCCGTGATGCCCGTGTGAATCTTTTGAAAGTTGGTGGGCTCACTGAACTGAAACAATTCCAAACATACCTCTCCGAATATTAAATAACAGTGTTCAGGGAACGTTGGGGGAGGGGTTTACCCTTCCCGAACATGACTTTAAAGGCTACCTTGATTTGCATTTTCATGACGATAAGCAAAACAATTTTGATGTCATAACATCCATGACAGCCGCGTTTGAGTGCTCGTACTTTTGCCGTGAGTTTCATGTGTCGATCAGTAATAAGAACAAACACAAATTCGAATCTGCGTACAAAAAGTGCTACGCTAAGGCGGTTTGCAGTGGAGGTCAAACTGTGGTCTGTAAAGACTGTGGGCGTTGGTTCACAAACCAGACTTGTTTTTGATATCTATAAGCATCCCGGTTTTGCAGAGGTTGCATGTCAATATGTGATGTCAAAAAGTTTGATGAGGTATGTGGGCAATTTTAAAGTTTGGAAATATCAAATTATTCACACAGGTATTAAATTTTTTTGTAAAGTTTGCGAAACCCATCGTCCTTTTGATCATTTCTGCTACATGAAGCAAGCCCCATACAAGCCGACACTGTAAAAGAGCAATTTCATGTTCGTATTCTATGATTTTGAATACGGACAACAAACGCTTTTTCAAGGTGCAGCCGGCAAGTACTTGCACGAACCTAACCTTTGAGTCGTTCAAACGTGTTGCAAGGCCTGGTTCATATCGATGTAAATGAACTTAATTGCACCGAATGTGGAGGCATATATACAAGGGTGATACCACAATGAGCCATTTTTTTGATTTCTAGAGCAAATTAAAAAACAAAATTTAAAGACATCACCTTCCTAACCCAAAATTCCAATGGCTATGATGAGAATTGTTTTTTAAAATATATGACGGAGGTAAAAATTAGACTCCAATGTTCATAATGAACGGTGGAAAAATCATGTTCATGCTTTACGGCCCACTCCACTTTATTGACTCACTGAATTTACTACCGATGGCGTTGTCCAAGATGCCAAAGACATTCGGCTTGGACGAGTCCTTGGTTAAAGGACCTTTCCCACATATTTTCAATAAAAAACCCGGGATAGAGGGGTCCCATGCTGCCAAAGGAGGATTAAGGCATCGGTGAGATGTCGGTTAAGGGAAAGGAGCACTTTGAGAAGTGGTATGATGTGCTGGTAAAATACAATTTATGTCTTTGATTTTAACCACGAGTTGGAACTGTATTGCGTGAAAGATGTAGAGATTCTACATAAGGCCTGCCTAAAGTTTATACTGTATATATGCTCATAGAAAAAGCAAAGGTGGATCCTTTCAGAGAGGCATGTACGATCGTGGGAGCGGCCATGTTGGTTTACCATCGAAGTCACCTTAAGGAGACTACCATCGGTATAATCCCTAACCGTGACTACCAGTGTGCAGTCCAACAGTTGCGCGACGCCCTACAATGGCTCTGCTGGGAGGCCCATCAACGTAGTGTAGCTATTCTTTATGCGGGTAACAGCCAGCAGGAGTATGTATTAGGGAGATGTGTAGACTGCATTGTTAAAGCTGAAGATACTACCTCCGTTTTCTAGTTCTGGGGCTTTTATTGGCATGGGTGCCCTTTCTGTTATCCTGATAGGACCACCATCACGAGCCGAGACCTTAGAGACGCGCTATAAAGCGACCATGGTTTGTGTGTAAAAATTTAAGAATGCCGGCTACATGGTCGTAGAGATGTGGGAGTGTACGTTTATTGCGATGAAACGCACAGACAAGGACTTGAAACAATTTGTACTCCAGAACGAGGTGTACAACAAGGAGCCCCTCAGTCTCAACGACGCATTCTTTGGTGGGCGTACAAATTGTATCAAGCTCTTCCACGAAGCAGACCTTTCTTGTGGAGAGAAGATCAAGTACTTGGACGTGTGCTCGTTGTATCCTTACGTTTGCAAGTACAAAAAATATCGCATCGGCCATCCCAAAATTCACTTGGAACCAAATTGTCCGTCTATAGATCAAGTAGAAGGCAAAGCCAAAGTTCTCGTGACGCCTCCATGGGATTTATTCATGCCCGTATTACTTACACGGATGTACGACAAATGAATGATTATCTTGTGCAGGAAATGCGGAGAGGAGTAAAACCAAGCCACGTGACAGCACAACGTAAAGAAAGATAGCTGGTTGACAGGCATCTGGGTGATTGACGAGATCCAGAAAGCCGTTGAGAAAGGCTAAACCGTTGAAGAAGTACACGAAGTGTGGGAGTACAATGTATCTGTTTACAATCATCAGACAAGTTCTGGTGAATTGTTTCATGGGTACATTGATACTTTTTTGAAAACTAAACAATAAGACAGCGGATGGCCAGAGTGGTGTGTCTCACAAGATGAGAAGTTGGCTTATTTTCAAAATTATGAGGAAATGGAAGGGGTAAAATTCGATTTCTATTCTCTTTGTGAAAATCCCGTTCCTCGCACACTGGCTTCACTATTTTTAAATTCACTATGGGGAAAGTTCGAGCATCGACCCGATTTACTACACGTAGCAATGGTCAACGACTATCAGGGCATCCACAAGTACCTGACAGATCCGTACATCACAGTGGACAGCGTCATTGATGTAAATGATGAGGTTATGTTCCTCAATTACAAGGATTCGTGTTACGCGTTGCACCCTAACCCTAACACGAGTGTGGTAGTGGCATGCTACACGACTGCTATGGCTAGGTTGTACTTATACATTATCCTTGAACAATTGAGGGACCGCGTTTTGTATCATGATACAGAGAGCGTTCAATTCACAGATTGTGATTGTGGTCCACTGACCGGAGACTTTTTGGGTGACCTCACTGACGAACTTCAGGATTATGTTCCGGGAAGCTATATTAGCGCTTTTGTTTCTGGTGGCCCCAAGAATTACGCGTACCAAGTTTGTGTTGGTGGGGATCCCGCCAAAAAAAAGCTGTGTGCATGGTTCCTGAGATCACCATAAACAACTGGAACGACGTTAATATTGACGATTTGAAAGTGATGGTCACCAATTATGCTGCGGAACAGTACATACAGATATCGCACAAAATTTTAAGAAAAGGTCCATGTACACCAAATGACGGATAATTGATGATTATAATACGCTGCCGTTTGGATATCAAAGTCCTTGTAAACGCGCTCGCAACGACTTAAAGGTATTCATTTCGACGGACAGAATAATAATCTTTTATTTTCTTTCATTTTAGACAGTTCCACTAACATTCCACCTTTCGAAGATATGATATTTTCTTCATTTTTTTCTGCATATAAACACGCATATTTTTAATTGATTTATTTCATTCACCCAGGATACATTTTTATATATTTTTTATCCACAAGTACAATCTTCCACCTACCTGATTATTTCTACTCGATTAGTTGTTAGTAATTTTATTTTAATTATAGTCAATTTTGTTTAGTTTCTTGTACATATTTTAAATTGAAACACTATATTCAAATATCCTTTAAACAGTACTTTATAAATTATCTTATATATATAGTACCGAGGCCACTTTTTCCACCACGACTTCAATAAATTGATTATTGTTTCCATAATATACTTCAACGTGTAGGATATATTCTAAAACTACCTTTTTTTGTAATTATATATTTCAAGTATTCTTTTAACAGCGTGAGCAACTTTTATTTATGTAAATAAATATTCCAAGTCTAATTTTCGTGGTGTTGTAGCGTCCGATGAGCTACTACGTTGTATTTTAAAAGACTGGACACTAAACCATTTTAGTAATATCCCACCACAACCAAAATAGTATAATATCCTAAACTCACCGAGGCCCATTCCACTGTTTACATCCCAAGTTGGCTACCCAACCGACCATCGCGAACGTGTTGTTAAAACTGACAGCTTGAGGACTGGAGGCTCATCAACACCGCGTGGTCGCAAGTATGATGTTCCGACGCTAGAGGGTTGCCGAAGCCACTAGACGATTCTGGATGGGTCCAGGACTCTCTCTCGTTGCATATTCTCCGTCCGCTATTACCGCTTCCCCTTCTTTTCTCTCGTTGTATGTTTAGGTTTGTATCCCCTACTTTCCCCCTCTCTGAACAATTGATATATAATAAATACTGCTAGGAGGTGAGAGACGAGATCACTCTTGGCAGGATATACATCTAGGGCACATCTACGTGTAAAATGTAAGCTCAAAATTGATTTTCGCTATTAATAAATCAAAATTCCTTTTCAGCTAATAGTACAATTTAAATATTAGGAGTTCTTTATGAGGAATATTACGTTAATTATGTATAGTCATTTGTAAGGAAAGATATTTAAATGTTCGTAGTCCTTTTACAAGAAGTATTATGTTAACTATGCAAAGTCTTTTACAAGGAAAGCTTGTTAAATATTCGGAGTCCTTTATAAGGAATATTATGTTAAATATTCAGTCTTTTACAAGAAAAGGACGTTAAATATTCTGTATTTTACAAGGAAAGGACGTTAAATATTCAGAGTCCTTTTATGAGGAATAGTATGGTAATTATTCAAAGTCTTTTACAAGGAAATGTTTGTTAAACATTCAGAGTCCATCTGATTTTTTTTTAATATTTTGCCATATTTTATTTGTTCTAACTTATATATAATATATTTAATTACCTTGATTATACATTAAAACTTATATTTATCCAGTTTAAAAATAAAATTTACATTTAAATACTTATCTCCTGATTTGATGATTTCAACTATCTCCTATATATCTATTTTTACTCTATCTTGGGGATGTTCTTTATTATCTGGTCATTACTTTATTTTGTTTTGCGCTAAAATGCTGAATGGGTTACAGAGGACCAGGAGAAAATATATTATGTTATAATATATTTGTTTTTATTGTCCTATCGGCTTACTCTGCGTTTATTTCCCCTTTTTTTATGCTGTTTAATTTTGTATGCCTGCCTTCATCCTGGATGACGAAAAACGGGCTACAGTGTGAGCTTTATTTGTAAAAGAATAATCTAAAACTTTTTTGTAATTAAATATTCCAAGTATACTTTTCGTAGTATGAGCTATATTTGTTAAAAACTAATCTAAAACTTTTATTTGTGTAAATAAATATTCCAAGTATACTTTTCGTGATGTGAACTATATTTGTAAAAAATATATTCTAAAACTTTTATTTGTGTAAATAAATATTCTAGGTATACTTTTCGTGGTGCGAGCTATATTTGTTAAAATATATTCTAAAACTTTTATTTATGTAGCTAAATATTCCAAGTATAATTTTCATGGTGTGAACTATATTTGTTAAAAAATATTCTAAAACTTTTATTTATGTAAATAAATTTTGGGAGTATACTTTTCATAGTGTGAGCTATATTTGTAAAAAATATTATAAAACATTTATTTGTGTAAATAAAGATTCCAAGTATACTTTTAATGGTGTGAGCTATATTTGTAAAACTTTTATTATGTACTAGCTCACCCGACAGACGTCGTTCTGTCAAAAGCTATTGGACTGTGGCAGTCCCACAAACTTATCTTTTCTTGTCAAGTTCTGGTGATGGCGTCGCTTATAAAGTGCACATGTCGTGATGACATCTTTAGTTTTCAGTAATGGTCACCAGAACAGATAAGTTTGTGATACTATACAGTCAAAAATGTGTAATTTAAACAAAAAATATATATAAACGTATTTCAGAGTGATCACTTTATTTATTTACAGACAAATAATTACAGCGGAGTAAACAATAGATTTGCATAATGTTAATATACTATTCTATGTATTTTTAATGTCATAATCATAAACAACAACTACTTACAAAATTCAGTTTTCTATCTTGTACACTGCAATACTTTAGTAATAATATATTAAATGATATTTACATACAATTGGCCATGCGAAAAACATGGGTTTTCAAGATTAATGCCACAAACACTCAATGACTGAAATCATCATTCTGACACATTTCAAAAAAACAGGTCAAGGTTGTAGATGATGGTTGAACAGCTCGTTGTAATGCGTTCTGTGCCGTGAAATATACTCTTTGACCATTTTCAAAGTGTATGGCTAAGTGAACAACAGTGGGTGTCTTTCATGAATGAGAAAAGAAAAAATGCGACAAATTGCTTCATTACTGCTAACGTATCAGCCCATTTGGTATTGGGTAGCTTCGTCATTGTAATTCTCTGCACCAACTCCAATCACAGCCATGTCACTTCCTTTGGTTACATATTTACAAATATATTTTATAGATTTCACGGAATGGCAAGATTCAACATTGATGTGCGCCTTGAAAGTCTTTGATAGGATCGGTGAATATGGAACAATCCGACGATTATCAATTTCAATGTCTAGTTTATTAACTTTGACCATTGTTGATCTTGCGTTGTGTGCAGTCGATCGACGACGATACAGTGGATAACCATCATTTCCGGTAATTGTTTCCGCTACTAATGCCCGTGGATAACGCTTCGAACATCTACCATCCACTATACACGGTGAATTTTGATTAAATGTTCCACAGGGACCATGAATCGTGTTTTTTATAACTACTTCATGCAAGCCTAGATCTACTTGTACATCAGGGATTTCAGCATATATCACTTCATCAACTTCATTTGGTCTTATCATCTCAACCAACCAAATCAGAATATGTGCATGAGGCAATCCACGTTTCTGCCACTCCACAGAATACACCAAGCAGCGCGTCTCGCCAAACACGCTATGTTTCACAATGAAGTCCATTAAAGATTTCAACTTTTGTTTGAAGACTCTTGCCGTAATGTCATGGTGATCAATGAGTGATTGACCAGAGAATAACTCAAGTTTGATTTATATCCACTGCGGATTGCACGTGAATGTGATAAATAAATCTGCTGTGCGATAATGACGAACATACGACATGGCATCTTGAGCATATTTATGCATATGTCTAGGACTTCCGATGTATGTTGTTGGAATAATTGTCATCCGGCTGATATTCTCTGCATTTCCATCAGTATTAATCGCATCTCGAAGGTGAATATACTCTTCAGAACAGAGTTTGGTCTGGTTCAACCTGTTGAATGTCAATCGCTCTGTTTCAATTTTGACATACATATCAACAGCATATTGGTGAAATAATCGCTGATATTTCAAGATGTGAGTGTCTTCATCTTCACGAACCATCAGGTGATATGAATAATAGTTCATTGAACTGACTTTTTTTGTTGATTTCGGCATCTGTAAATAAATTATTGTTTTAATGACAGTGATTGAAGTTGCATATAATACATATAATAGCTGATACAAAATCTCCATTGCTAAACTAAATTTGTAATTACCTGTAAGGGGATTTATCATCTTGATTGAGAAGTGATAACCATCTTCACCTTGCCAAAACATGATGGAATATTGTAGCGCATCATATGAGCGGCGTGTTTCATACACACGCTATAACTCATCATTCCGGCGATCTAAAACAATATCATGGGCTTCCAAATTTTCTCCAACTATAACAATGGCAACTTCATCCATTGTTGGTGCATTGAAACGTCTTTCATGTTGGCCCACATGAGTTTTATCAGCTCTGATTACAATTTTGTGATTATCATATGGCATGAGATCCATTGCAGTTTTGAACAATGTAATCAAATGATTGTGTTGATGAAAGAAAGTTTGTAATTCTTCTACAATAGACCTCTTCACTGAACTGTTATGTGCACAACGCAGATCAATTTCGTGTGTTGAATCGCCCAAGAAATAAATTTGCAGGAATTTGTAGTCGCCATCTGACACCGGCAACAGTGATTCTGCTCGGTGATATATTTGGCCTTCTATCTGTGAATTAAAAAGACCTGTTTATTACTTTTGTTACAAAAACTATAAAATAAAATAAACAAAGCAATACGGGGGATAAATATGTTTGTTATATATTACCTTGAAAGTTGGCATGAAGTTGTCCCGAACTACATTTGTTGCCCCAAATTAAGTCATTTAGAAGCAGTGGTTATATTTTTGGATATTAGTAAGGAAATGTATTAAAGCCGTTCCTGTTCCTGAAACTAATGAGTACAATGGCGGAACCAATGGCACTAATTTCACTTTGCCATTTGCGCAACACAATCCAACAACTTCATTTTTGTATTTCAATGCCTTAAAATGTGGGAAAACTGAGTCCATAGATTCAATAGAAACGCATTGGTAGGCACTGTTGTTAATTGAAACATCGTAACTGAAAGTAGCTCGTTTCAAACCTTCAAGATTATTAGCTGAATGACGTGCTGCACGGGTTTGTGATATCCGAATCCTTTCAATTTCATTTCGCTCTTCACGTTGCTGTGCAGTCCAATTAGAGTGAAAAATAGCTTGGTTTCTAACATTTCGAGTTCTTCGACCCAAATTGCTCCGCCCACGTCTTATAGGTGGCATGAGTCTTGGACTGAGTATAAATGGAAACACAAACAAAATAAGCCAATCAACCAAAGATAAATCGAGGAACTTCAAACTGTATAGCTTAGAGAGAGAAAGTGTCAAATATACGGATACATTGAAGTAGTTTATATTAATTTTAATGTTAAGTTCATAATTATAAAGTTACTAATTAAATTTAAAATGTTTTATCTTTATATTATGGTTCGTTACTCTTTTGTTTTATTTGAATAAAACGAAACAATAAGTAAATGTGTCGATTAAGAAGCTAAGATTAAACACAACCAAGAAAATAACACGCACTAATTGAGAATCTACTGTAAAACTATCAAAGTCAAATTGTATTTAGTAGAAAGAGAAAGTGTCATATCTACGGATGCATTCAAGTAGTTTATATTAATTTTAAGGTAAAGTTCATAATCAGAAAGTGTCAAATCTAATTAAATTTCAATTTTTTTTCTTTAAATTATGGTTTGGTACTCTTTTGTTTTATTTGAATAAAATGAAACAGTAAGTAAATAAATTGAAAGTCGATTTTAGGGTGTCTGAGATCGATTCACTTAATCGATTCATTGCTCAAATCGATCTTAACGACCCAAAAAAATCGATTCTTAGATTAATCTATCTCAGTTCGCCATCCATAGAATTGACAGCTAGTAACAGTTTAAATGGGAAAAAGAAAAATGTGGTTTTTACGTTTTTCAGTGCAATTTTTCCAATTTTTTTCTTCATAAGAACCTTCCTCGGACGTCAACGAATATTAGAGAGAAAAATTAGCCGAATTGGTCCAGCCGTTTTCGAGTTTTGCGGTTAGCAACACATTTAGCCATTCATTTTTATTTATAAGATAAATATTATGTTATGTTTTTGTTTTAACGTCTACACCCAAACACCCCCTCTCCTATCCTATAAATACAAGTTTATTTAGCTTAGAATCTCAGGGCCAATCTTACAATGTGTCGTCAAAGTCCTCGTAACTTTATTATTCGTAAAGACTTACCGTTGGTTAAAGTTGGCGTTGGGTTTTACATTACTATTTTTATGTGCTCTTCAAATTACGAACAGGTGCCTTCCATTAGTTGCTATCGTTAACTCTCTTGGAGCGCTAGATTTGTTACAAAGCTTTTGATTGGCTTAATTTTACCATAAAGAATATAAGCAAGTCATTACAACGTCTATGGAACTGTTATGAAAACAAATCGATCAAAGCAAATCTAACTTATTAAAATTTATAAGGTTCTTCATCTTAGGTGGGGCTCAAGTGTATGGACCGGACCTAATGGAAACGTTATCTTCAACAATAATTTCATAGGGGAGTACATCGAATTGACCTAGTCGGGTAGTAATCACGTCAGAAATCCTTGAAATTATCCCATTAACTGCGTCCTCACTGCTGTTTACAAGATGGATGCCACAAACAGTAGCAGAACGACACAACTCAATTTTAGTATTAGGGGAGAGTCCAAATGTTAAAACTCTGCAACCTGAATTAATAACAGCACCCATTTCCCATAAAAATTCATTCCCTAAGATAATGTCATAAGGGAGGGATTGAATACAATATAAATTTCTCTTCCATGAAAATCCCATGATCTTAATGGCTAAACATACTCTCTCCTGTGCTAACAGTAAATTACCATTCCCCACAATAAATAGTTTAGAGTATACTCTCGACGACAACCTTACAAGACTTACTTAACTTATTCAGGAAATCGGTGTTTATAAACGACCCACTGGAACCAGTGTCCAGTAGCGCAAAACCGGGGATTAATCTGTTAGTCATCTTTACCACGGGGGGAAGGGGATTACTACGTCTACTACATTTACGCGTGGTGGGCCCCTTATCACTACCACGCGTCACACATTTCCCGACAGACAATCTCGTTGGAAGTGTCCTAACTGGTGACAACAAAAGCCTTCCTGACCTAACAGCATTAAGTTGCCCCTGGGGGGAATTGGGTGGGACCCGGAAGTAGGAAGGGGTCATACGTCGATGCAAATCATTCACAATAGGCGCGGGATAGGCATCCAAATATTCTTTCTCAGCTAGTAGGGAACCCTCAATATTAGAGGCCTGGCCCGCTAAATAAATGAGTTTTTTTGTATTGTGGAAGCATGCCCCAGTAGTCGGATACGTCCTGGGGTGCGTGGACGTTAACAGCGCCTACTTACGACACGTTGCGCTACAGTACATCCGACAGCGCTATGAACTATCCGTGGCTTACGAGAGAACTTGAGCGGTGAACTGTAGTTGAGTTATATGAGAATAGTTTGAGACAGTGTTTTGCGGTACGGATTCGTGTGTGTACGTGTGTTGGACTTGAACGATGGGTTGTGAAGACCCTCTGTCTCCGTGGGGAGGATTTGGAGCGAAGTTTTGTGGCAGGGGTAAGGTAGACCCATTCGTATTAATTAATCCTTATCATATGTACGGTCTATTTCAACTTTCAGAGTGATTTTATTCTGGTAATATTTACATAGTTGCACCCGTTCTAATGGGATATTAGTGAAATAATGGGTCGGTCGGGAAGCGGAAAACTACTTGTCGTGAGGCTGGGTAGTATTAAAACTCCCCTTCAGTGATTAAGTTAAGGGTTAATTAGGTTAATGACATTCTTTCTAAACGGTAATATGTTACTAATTGGTGCCTGAAATGGACAGCTATGTGGTAATGTTTTGAGGATCAATTTATGTGATGTCAACTAGTTGGATTGATCACTCATAATTTTTTTTCTAATTTCACTACTGGTATGATAAATACATAATGAGTCAGAACATTTTATGTACATGATATTATATGCAGCGAGGGGTTATGGTTATGTAAATAATATATTTACGTTCAATACTTAAGCTTGTTATTAGGGTACTCATATTACCATACAGACAGTTGTGGAGTAATAACTAAGAATTTTGAGTCCTATAATGTGGGGGGCTTTGAATGTTAGTGGTATTTATAACTTCTGAATGTACGGTTAGATTGTATTGATCTTTGTAAAGAGAGGGTTTATTTTTGGTTGGATCCATTATACATATTTATGGGGTTTGTAGGGACTGGGTTCGACGTCTGGGGACCGGAGTTTGGTTCTCGGACTGGGTACGGTCAACCCCGGACCCCGCTCATCAGTACTATTTCACTGGTTGCATACCTGGGGATAGTGACCAGAGGCACACACGAGTGGCCGACCAACTGGACACCCCTGAAGTTCTACGTGAAGTGTATGGTTACGCGAAGGACTTGCAGAAACCGATAAGTGCTATATTTGTGTTCTTTTTTTTTCTCGCAATGACGATGCTATTTGAATATGGACTTTAGATGGCACTATTTTAGAAAGTGACTGTTGTGCCTATTATAGAGTAGCGTTAAGTTTAGTTGAGATGTGAACTTTACTTAATTTTTTTTGCAGTCGCCAATCGCAGCTCCCAATGTTTATATTTCCTGAAGTATGTGTAAAGTCAATAAATGGTTTTCCGTGATAAAATTGTAAAGTAGTTTACTATTTATTTTTAAACTAACCTATTAATGTTTCGACTTATATTTTCACTATTTAAATAATTATATGCTTCACACATTCCATTCATGCTTATAACTTGAATCTATTGTCTAATGAAACTAAGACGAAGATTAACCAAACATTTAATTGGAAATATTTTAACCAAAATAATGTGTGAATTTAAAATTGAGATAAGGAATAATTTTTTATATAGCCTGATTTTTTTGTGTGTGTAAGCCCTTCTGGCTTATTGAACAATATTTGTTTTGTTAACTATTACAGTGACCCTAGGAACCCATTTTCCGGGGTTGGGATAACCCTCATCTATATTAGGAATTATCAGTTATGGCAGATGTGATCATGGTAAACCCATGAAGGCCTATAAGTTTAATGGGGAACCTCGTTGCCTTCCAAGTATTTGATCCCTGACCGAGAAGTTCCTTATTGGTCCGGGTCTACCTTACTAGGGGGAGTGTTGATCTTCATATCTACATCTGGCGACTGAACGAATTTCCTCGTTAATGTTCAGACTCACTATCGCCAACGAGGTGGCGCCCAACAATAAACACTCTCTTAGGGCTGACCTTAAATTTAGGGGACCATTGCCTATAGCTCTATGGCCACGCCCTTCTCCACTGATGCGACGCGGGAGGTGACAATACGTTCTCCAAAATAATCTCCACGACTTCTCCCTCAGTCAGATTGAGGTTCAAATCTCTGTGGCTTCAGAAATAGCTAAGATAAAAACCTTAAAAGGTTATTGGGTATTTTGAAAACGCCGTACATGTTGCATACATAGTCTTTCTTTCTCTCTTCTGGAGATCAAAGACTCTAAAATACGATTTCTCGCTACGCTCCAATTGAGACCCAATTGTACATATTCTGAGATTAAATGAGCTAAAAAAGCACCGTGGCTCTCCCATACAAAGGATGAAAAACTCTACATCTCCCACAAGCCCAAGTTTTGAAACTCTATTTGCTTTTAACAAAAAAGTAAACAATACACTACAGGATTTACCGTCACAGACTGGCAATAATTTAAGACTATCGCTGGCAATTTTACTCAGTGTTTTTGAGGAGGTAGTAATCGCATGACATCTAATAGGATCAATGGGGGGCCTGGTGAGCTCTCTGACCTCCTCTAAATCTACATTATTAGACTTACACAGATCTCTATTTCCCAGAGAAGGATGGCTAACAGTATGGCTAACGTCAAAAGTATCAGAGGCGTCCGACTTACAGATATTTTCCGATAGCAAGGACCACAGCACTCCTACGTTAGCATCAGGGGGGAACGGGATGTCTCGCACTTTAAGCTCCTGGCGAATATCCGCAGAATTGAGCCTGTAGATGTCTGATTTGGTGTTGATCAAGCTCCAAGGTGCGTTGGCCATGGCAGATGGTTGGATCATGAAACAAAGATTAATTAGCAATATCAGGTTGAACTCGCCCATGCGCGCACTCTATAGCAGGGTGGCGCAGAAGTTGAACCGTTACGCATAACTAGGCGTGTTCAAATACAAACAAAAAAACATAACAATAATAAATATAAGTTAGCAAAAAATATAGAGTGTGCTGGGTGAGTAAAAAGAGCAAAGAAAATCTGGGCAAAACCTAACTGATACCCAGCACACGCAATAATAACTATTGCGGGACTCGTCCCCACGGTCACCCCCAATAATATATGCCATCAACCAAGATCGTAGCTACACCATTGGTTTGATTATTAGACAACATATTTTAGCTAGCAGTATCCTACCTAAGGATGAACGTATAAAAAGGTAAGTAAAAACATTATAGTCAAGAGATGTTTATTAAGATTCAAAAAGATATGGACAACAATATAATGAGATCAATAATCTCAAAAAAAGATAGGGTATACAATATATACAATCTAGCGTCATGGCCTCATAAGGAGGGCACAAGACGTATAAGCGATTAGCCTCACTACTAACAAACTTGGTTAGGCCGAAACAACAAGGAAAAACTCCTCAATATAACCTCACCATAAATGTCAATGTTACACATAACAATATTTAAAGTTGTTTCCTGCCAGCCATCTTTCCTATCTTCGTCCCATAAACGGGGAAAATATACAAAATCCCAAAATTATAGAAAACTTTTGTTGATGTTAGTTAGATAAACCCATATTAGCTCGCCAACATTTAACAAATATCCACCCATCATTTAGTCGTTATGGCGGCTATCACTAAACTCTTACATGCACTGATGGCCCCTAGTACTCTAAGTTCATGAGAAAACATTTAAAGTTAAATATGAACAGAACAATTCCTTAGACGGAATCTAATGACATTATAAGTCAATAAGCAAAAGACAAACCTAACATCTAACATGGAGTAATATAAACAACATTTCTATACAAATGCTTCCCAGTAAGAGAGTAAAGCTTAAGTCCTTTATACTCAGAGAAAACATATAGTACTCAAAAAATATTTACATCACTAGATGTTCTACTTTTTTCCAACTCCTAAACTTAATACTCGACATAATCACTACGGGCAAAGTTCAAAGTTAAAGCCCATCAATATTAGAAATAATTACAAGTGCGAAAGAGATATTATTGAAAACGAAATCATATTTCATGTTGTTAAAGTTCGTTAATATTTGAAATAAATACAAGTCCAAAAGATATCTTATTGAAAAAGACATCATACTTCAGTTCATTAAAGCTCGTTAATATTTGAAATAATACAAGTGTAAAAGACGTTATATTGAATGATGTCATATTTCATCTTTGTTAAAAGTTCAAAGCTTAAGTCCACCAATAATTGACATCAGTAATACGCGCAAAGTTTAAAGTTAGAGTTTTTTTTAAATATTTGAAATAATTACTAAGAGCCGAAAGTTAATTTTGAACAATAAAGATTATGTCGAAAAGGAATTTATCTTACATGGCTTATATCCAAAGCCGTAGCTCACACAAGCTATTTCCAAAGCCAGTCCCAGAGTGGCGCTTAACCCACACGATCACTCTTATATACAGAAAGCACAGTTCATAGCACTCGGAACGAAGGGAAGACAAGGGGGGGGGGGGGAACCAAAGAACATAATGAGGCATGGAATGTTCTACGAGCGTCTAGACGGCAGTCTTGGGCACTGGTGAAGTGTTTCTTCTTTCTAACCGAAGATCTTTGGTTCGGAGAAGTCGTTGCTGAGCGCTGGACTCGGCTCGGCTCTCAGTATTCCGGGATTAGTCGTCTTGGTCGGTTGTGAGTGTTCCGATGGGCCGTGTAGTCGTCTTGGTCGGGTGTGAGTGTTCCGATGGGCCGTGTAGTCGTCTTGGTCGGGTGTGAGTGTTCCGATGGGCCGTGTAGTCGTCTTGGTCGGGTGTGAGTGTTCCGATGGGCCGTGTAGTCGTCTTGGTCGGGTGTGAGTGTTCCGATGGGCCGTGTAGTCGTCTTGGTCGGGTGTGAGTGTTCCGATGGGCCGTGTAGTCGTCTTGGTCGGGTGTGAGTGTTCCGATGGGCCGTGTAGTCGTCTTGTTCGGGTGTGAGTGTTCCGATGGGCCGTGTAGTCGTCTTGTTCGGGTGTGAGTGTTCCGATGGGCCGTGTAGTCGTCTTGTTCGGGTGTGAGTGTTCCGATGGGCCGTGTAGTCGTGTAGCCGGGCCGGCCACTGATGGTGTCGGTATAATTGGTAAGTCGGTTGTTTTTGTTTGGTTGCGGGTAGCTTCTGGCTAATGCTACAAGTGAAGATGTTGTGAGGATTTTCAATAATCTCCTAGTTTTAATATTATTATTTTTATTATTATTACTATTGGTATTTTTACCATCTGGTAAAATACATATTATTAGTGTGATTTTGTGAATCTTCCTTTTTATATGCATTTTGTGGGGTGTTAGGAATGGCCGCTTTCGCAGCACGCTCGTTTTAATTACTGTTACCATGGGATATTTAACTATTTAAGGTCGTTCCCTGGTAGCTTACATTTTTTGGGAAAAAATATATAAATATATCTTAGATTTATAATTACACTAATCGGTGCATTATTTTATTCCTTACCTGATATTTTTTTTGCAGTCCATTTTTCTATTGTTTATTTTTTCATTTCGGCTTATTTTTATTTATTATAAATTTCTTCTAAGGGATCCATCTTGAATAGGTAAATAGTTCGCGATCCCGCCACACGAGTGTGTTGTTAGGCGGGCATATCAGCCGCGCGAAGGTAGAATGAGAGGGAAGATAAATTATTTTTTTTTGTTATTATTATTTGCTGGCGGGTTTTTTTGTCTTAGAGGAAGACTATAATTATTTTTGTAACTGTTTTATTAATAATAATAATTTTGTTATTGTTAATTTTAAGAGGTTTCCCTAATGTAGTACTCACTATAAAAAGGCTACATTAGGAATTATGTTTTTTTTTGCGGGAATCTTACCGCCTTTTCGGGCGACTTTTGGGGTAATTCCTGGAAGACGCTCGAAAAGGAGGGCCCGGACGGGGGCTTGGAAGCGATGGGGTTGATAGGACGTGTAGGTTTCTGAGTCCATCAACATCCAAGAAAATCTACATGCATCATGCCTGTTACGAAGGTGTAATAAACCGTAATAAGGCCGAAAAGAAGGACCTGTGTTTGATTTTATATATATATATATATATATATATATATATATATATATATTCTTCAAAAATATAATAATTTTTTTTCTTACGCGCGTGTAAGCGTGTGTTGGAATATTATTTCTTCGGAGATTCGTCCGACTTCAACGAAAAAAAAGGAAAACTTAAATTGTGAGCCCGTTCCTGTTCTGGATATTATTTTTTTTTGTTACGTGTAACGTAAAGTTACGCATAAATTCGTCAAAGAAAGATCCTCGGATCTACCCAATTTAGAGCTTCAATTGGTTTAAAAAAAAATAACAAAAAAGGGTAAACTACATAAATTTATAATGGTGTTGTTCGTCATAGATAGTATGGACATGTAATGAGGATAAAATTTGTATATATATGTTTATACTGTGACTGGACTGTACTGGAAATTTATTATTTTTTTGTTCTATTTGTTTTTTCTATTTAGGATTAATATACTTATATGATAATTTAATAGACCTCTCTAGAAGAGGAAGAAAATGTACCTAGTTTTTGTATGTTACTGGCCGGCTGGATAGGTAGGTACAAATGGTTATGTATATATATATATAAATAAATCCTTATTGAGCCAATATATACCTACATTTTTTTCTTCATTGTTTCAAAAATAGAGTATATTATGAGTTTTTTTCCTTCTTTTCTTAGAGTTAAGTGTATTTTGTATAATTATGCTAATATCGTGCTCTCCTATAGCTAAGCTG
This sequence comes from Timema cristinae, assembly GCA_039000515.1. Lineage (NCBI taxonomy): Eukaryota > Metazoa > Arthropoda > Insecta > Phasmatodea > Timematidae > Timema > Timema cristinae. Next base: position 74,223 of record JBCFYV010002623.1, read on the forward strand.
CGGTAGTATTTATGCAAGTTTATTATTTTTTTATTATAAAGGTTTCATGACCTCAAGAATACAGCTACAGAGTTTGTTGGGCTGGGTTAATTATGTTGTACCTTTTTTCTTCAATTTGATAGTCACACCCAATTATTTCCACATACACCCAGCAGAAGTTTCCCCGAATCCCTTTAATTTAGTTAATTAATAGTCATTTGAGTCTACTAGAAGGTCAGTGAGTTGGAAAACGTTAAAATGTGTTGCCTGGTGCTGTACTTTTGATTGACGGTTAGTTCACACAATTTTCTGTCTGAACGGCGTCAACAATATTTATTAGCTGCTTTAACTCGTCACTTATAAATAGTCAACCAAGCGATCCACCTAAATATTGACCCCCGATTGACGCAGTATGTGGAAAGGGGTCGGGGAAAATCACAGCGGAGCCAGTGCTAGCCCGTATTTTCCTGTTTGACCATGTTTAGACACAGATTAATGACTTGGGGAACCTGGATCTGGAAAGGGGGTTGGGAAAAATCCCAACGCAGTACTAAACCAGTGCCATCCGGTATTTTCCTGTTTGAACATGTTTAGCTACCGAGTGGGGCCCCCGGATGTGAAAAGGGGGTCCGGGAAAACCACAGCGAGACATTGCCAATAGATCACATTTTATGTTGGACAATCGTTAAGAGAGGATGCTTCTCGACACGTCGCTGGAGGAGTGATCGACGCCCGAGACCACACCAATAAATAAAAACTACCCTGGGGCACACTAAGCCCGACGCCCAAGTCCACACCTAGGGGCACACATTAAAAGCTAACGGGCTAAACCCATCGTCTTTAGGATACTGTGGTGGCCTCTGTCTAACAATGCCGGGGTCCAGGGTAGGAGGTCATGCCACAGGATGTGGGTGGGGGAATAATGGTAAATCAACCAGATGTTGAAAGTTGGTTAACTGACATCACAATACACCCTCGCTCACGGGAAATAACCTCGGGGCTGTACCAGGTGGGCATACACTCAAAAGTTTGTAAATACTATAAGTATGCTTAGAGGATTATAACTGAACGTGGTGACGTTTACTTATGTTAACAAATACTGATAAATCTAATTCACAAAAGAATAAACACTCAATACATTATAACTGAACGTCGTGACGTTCACTCGTGTTTGCAAATGTAATTAAGGATCTGTTTTTATCTAAGTTACAACAGAATTAATACACTCAAAAGTTTGTAAATGAACGTTGTAACGTTCATTCGTGCCCATTTGCTGTGAAAATAGACCTTGCCAACAAGGGAATATCTGACACCGGGAAATATATCTTTCTTACATATAACATATGTCAGGTTCTATAGAGTGAGAAAAAAGAGAAACACCGAATGCAAAACCCCCATGAACATGCAAGCTGACTCAACGGAGAACAACTAAGGGTATAACATTTATTTATTTTACACACTTTAAAACAGCGCTGATAAGACCTACACTTTACCATTCTTTTACTTCCCAGGTTTTTCCAGATTAAATAATATTTATTTTCCCAGTATTTAATAATAAAAGCTATTGATCTACTTAAAAAATCTCATAATTTGCGTACTGCCTTCTATTAAATTCTTGGCACAAAGATCTATAAATCATATTAATTGGGGATAAAACTAATAGTTTAGACTTGTTAATGATCTCTACTTCATATTTCACTAACTATTGCAAAAAATTTAAAAACTTCAATGACATTTTATAATTTATCTAACTTCTTCTTCTTGAATTTTCATGTAACACCCAATTAATTCACTTTTCCAGGTTTAATTTGTTTTCCATGTACACCCCGTTTACCCTGAAAGGTAGCAGTATTAGTTTCACAGGAGTAGGGAGCGTTCCAAATTTTAAGTCTATGATGTTAAGACTTCTAAGAAATATGAAAATTATCTTAAAAAGTGATGGTGGAACCCTATTTGTTTGGTGGGGGAAACGGGGAAATATAAAGATTTATCTATTTTAGGAAGATATCTCCCTCCAAGTTAATGTTTAAGAATCGGATGCCCTAGATATTTTTTAAAATTAATTTTTCTTCCTCCCAGTTAATATTTGAAAGTGGATGCCCTAGAACGTATTTGGGGTGGTCCTCAAAAGTGGAGAGATTTGAAAACTATATTGATTTAAGATAAATTTAGAGTATACCACCCCCCATTTTTTTAAATATGTATAATCCTAGAGGCTATTGGAGTAATTCTATTCCAGAAATGTTGATGCCTATGAAAAAAAAATTAGAGGGATCCTCGCATTAATTTTACCATTAAAGTTAGATGCCTCTAGAAGCTATCTGGGGTTTTTTTTTTCTCCCAACACATTTTTGAAAAATTAATGATTTTAGATTTTAAACGATATCTGAATACCTGATTGCGAAATCAAACTAAAATAAATAGTTTCACATACATGTTTTTTCAATCAATATTAAAAATTAATTTTCGAGGAGATGTGGAGGGTTTGAACCACGTCAATCCTATATTTCTATCGTATAAGCTACGCCATAGTTGAACCATGCAAGGTAAACCTGCTACCTTTCAAGATAAACTAAATATATGGATCAACACTGTAAAGGCTCATATTGTGGAGGGTTGCATAATTTACCTTTAAACTAGGGTTGATTAAATATTTAGTATTTTTATTACAATTCACACGTACACAATCAAATATACTATCACAATGTTTACTATAGGTTTAAAAATAGTAACAAATTTTATTCAAACCAAAACAAGAAAGCGTATTAATTTTATTGATGTCCAGCTTTTTAATTTTTCAGGGTTGATAAAAATATGGCAAACATAAAATTTAAACTATGGTTGAAAATCTGCCTTGTGTTAAAATTAAACTTAAAATTCAACTGTGAATTTATTTTAATTTGTTTTTAACTGTGGCAAAAAGGTCAATAAGTATTACCCTTTGGCTTTACTATTCTGGCATTGTTTGTATTTAAGGCAATCACAATTAGACCTAATGCTTGTTACTATATTTTTGTGAAAGATTTTTTCTCCTGTAAGAAAAATAATCTGCAAAATTAGAACATTTCGGTTTTTACTAAATTAATTGTAAATTTATGTCATTATTACTTAAAATTACCAAACCGATGGTAACAAATGTTTGTTTCATACATATGTTTTGAATTTACTTGGGATATATTGGGAGAGGGGGGCTTAATATAGTCCCAGCCCCCCAAGATAAAAACAATGGGGCTCAAACTCCTGACCCACCTGGTTCCATTTAAAATACAGAGAACAGAAATTTCAAAACATCTGCTACATCCTATCCATGGATGGATCTATCCCTTCTCTGTCACAACTCCCCTTCAAGTATGTATGTATCACTATTTGTTTCATAATATCAAATTATTTATTATCTTCAAATAAAAAAGACCAGCAATATAATGTAATTCCAAAATATCTAAATTATTTGGTATATTCATTGAAAAACACTGATAGATTCTTTCATTTTACATGGTATTTATATATTTATTTGAAAATTTCAGTGATTTTTTTATTGCGAGACTAACAAATTTAAATGACTGAGAGAATTATAAAAATTTTCGATATTTTTTCATTAAAATTATCAAGTATATAATTTGCCTTCTAATGTGAATTTTGTTTGATATCTCCGTACTCAGCTCCAGGTGGACAGCTCTCTTGATGAACAGAACTGCAATAAATCATGTCGGCTTCGTCTGAACACTGTGATACCAAACTATTGCTGTGTTCGAAGTTTTGTTTAAAACACGAGCCACCCGGAACGCTAGCTGTCCGTGCGAACGATGCTCTGGATGTGTTCTACATCTTAATTACAACAAAAAGCGCGTTTTACTCCAACATTTAAATTTAGTTACGTAGTAGACTGCCGAGGACAGTCGGGTGTACTGAGGGATGTTTTCCAAAATGGTTTTCCCTCCTCCCTCTATGCAAATGAGGGTACAATTTCTATAAATATAGCATTTCTAGTCTCTAATTCCACTAGAATAATTAGTAAATTAGGGCTATAACCCAAACTGGTAGTAAGACGTAGTGCTAAAAGGAAAAAAAATACCAACGAATGTCTTACTAGTATTCATTAAGGCGGGGTGCTAGTGAGCGCGAGTTTAGTGCATTTATTTTGCAGTTTTTATAGCACAAACATTTTTTGGAAAAAATAAATCAAATATTGCTTCTATAGAAACATAGAGTTTTGTTTTCTGCACATGCTAATCTCAACAATTGTTGAATATCTGTCATGAGCATGGCAGCATTTGGTGACAAACTTTTTAAATAAAGAGAAAAGTTTGTCACCAAATGCCGCCATGCTCATGACAGATATTCAACAACTGTTGAGATTAGCATGTTCATAAAACCAAACTATGTTTCTATAGAAGAAATATTTGATTTATTTTGGCTAAAAGATGTTTATGCTATAAAAACTGCAAAAATACTGCCCTAAACTCGCGCTCACTAGCACTACACCTTAATGAGGATTCATGCATGAAAATAAAATCCATTCAGTCATTTTAAATGACTCAGGAACTATGACACACATTTTCTGAAATAAGTTGCACAGTATCGAACTATAATTGAATCAAAATTGTTATAACAAATCACGTACTTTGCGCGCTAAAAATAACAACTTGTACTTATTTATATTAAATTGAGTAAAACAGGACAATAATAATTATATTGAGGATAAGAACTTCACTCTACTCTGAATGTATATAAGAAACCAGTCATATTTACCATTAATACAGACAATGCAGTATTACTCACGACGGTGATTTATGTTGCTCGGGTTCACATACAGTAACTTACACAGTTAGATGGAGACAATTTTTCCTTTTCTGTTTATGTATAGTGACCACTAATAACGGTTGCCTGCCTCCATAATACTGGGAACTTACGAGATTCCTAAACACTATTGTAGAAGTCCAACAAGAACGTCTGTCCAGGGAGTCAAACCCAAATACTTATCCGTTAGGTTCCTATTTTAGAAAAATGAAAGTTCCTGTTCGTTTTGGTTCTTAATTAAGTTTCGGTTCTTAAAAATATATATTGACTAGTTTTAGTTCCGTTAAAATATTTTTAAATAAAACAGATTATTAAAACATAACTTATTGCTAAACGAGATATTTATAATAAAAAAAATACAAATAATTCAGGAGCTTGATAAGAGCACAACAATATCTATAATTCAGGAGATTGATAAGAGCACAACAATATCTATAATTCAGGAGCTTGATAAGAGCACAACAATATCTATAATTCAGGGGTCATTTGAACAGGAAAGCATTTTATTTTATTTTATTCTGTTTTTCTAGAAATAAAAAAATAATAGAAATACCGTTTTTATGGACTGATGGTTAGCGTTCCAGGAATGAAGTGTGAAGCAGTGGGTCTAGTGGTTAAAGTTCCAGAAGTGAAGTGTGAAGTAGTAGGTCTAGAACAAGGTCCTCGTCAAGACAAATGATCCAAAGTATCGTGTTGAAAGCACGCACCTAGTGGTGAATGTCACAACTATGAGTAAGCCACCAACTGTGGAAGATAACGACTGCCACTCCTGAGTAAGACATTCTGCCTTGAAGAGACCAACAGGTGAGATGGTTGGCGAGTTTATTTATATTTAATTTGAGTGTTTCGTTGTGTTAGTCTCTCACCCCTTTTAATTGAAATAATACAGTCCATAAAGTTTCGTTTATAAGTTTTAATCATGGTAACTACTCTGCAAGTCAAGTTTAGCCAGTGGTTTCAACATTTTTGGTCCTCCGGACGGATCAGTGCGTCTTGTACCGTGAGTAAAAGTTTGCACTGTATGTTATCGTAGTTGGTGAAGTGTTTCAATGTTCTCTTTAGGCTGTTAATTATGTTGTTCGTTTAGTTAATAGTCTTTGTTGAAAGAATTTAGTTATTGTTCAATTAAGGTAGGCTAATTATTAGCGTGCATTCATAATAATCTAAGATTCTAGGTCGTTCAGGGTTTGCTAGATCCCACCATTCGCATCAAGTTGAGTATTTTATTTAGGTCATTCCTCGCGTACTCAAAGTTTCAGTTCTCAAAAGTTGAAGTAATACAATTTAATTATTGTTTAATTGTGAGCCCATCTGGTGTTTGTTTAATTTTAAATTACACTTTTTTGTTTTGAATATAAATTGTAGTTCATAGCTACTAATGTGATATAAGAACATAGAAATTAACATTATTTTACTTAGATGCGCCGTTTGTTTTGATTCGCTAAGAATATTTTTTGTTCGGGGACGATCTATCTTTTGTTAATCATGTATTAACTTTGTCCCATTCGCTAGGTATTCGTTTAGTAATAATATTTGGTTTGTTGTTAGTACCATTTTATGTGTGAATGGTGCTTTGATTAAATTTATTGATTTCGTAGCTGCAAATGTTTGTGGAAAATATATTTTGTAGCGGAAATTTAGTCTTTCAATCTTACATTCTTCCATTTTTGAATTGATGGGAGCTACTAACGTTTAGTGGATCATTAACTACTTTTTTGCTTAAGTGGGGTCAAAGAGCGTTGCCAAACCACGAAAGACTGTGCGTCCAAAGAGTTCGTCAACATTTGTTGTGGGTGCAAACAATATGTCCTCTGGAAGCTGCGATTTTGCTAAAACAACCATGAAATCTCCAAATGCAAGAAATTGTAAGTTATGAAGCCATTACTACGATTTAGGATTGTATGGGTTAAGAGGATATGTTTGCTGTGTTTGGCAAGAGGACATTCTTCAAAGGAGCGTTTGACCAAATTAATATGCTCTCGCTGTAATGGCCACAATCATAAGTTGTTACACCTTGAAGGTGATTCTTCCAACTCAGACGATGGGTTGCAACGGTCTATGAAGAAAAATAGTGTTAGTGGCAAGGAGAGAGATGAAGGTCAAGATTCAACCTTAAGTTGTTGGCATCTGTAGAGTCCGCTTTTCCTGCGGCACCGACAGAGCCATGGGTGCTCCTTATAACCGTTACAACGTCTTTTATGAACAACCGTGGTAGATATGAACTAGTGAGGGCTCTTTTGAAATTTGTGGGCCAGGAGATTAGTTTAGTTTATTTACACACAGTTAAAATAAAACATTAGTTCTACAATCAGTCAAATACAATTTAGATAAACAACAAAACAATTCTTAGAATAATAACCTTAACATAACAAATATATTCGACTAAGTGAAAAGGGACAACCTGAACATTATCCTAGACCTAACCCCAGTACCTATTTTTTTTAAACCTGGGGCGTGCTACCCTTCTTAACTCTATTCTCCTATTTCACAATTCCTTTTTATTTATAAACTACATCGATGTTAGCGCCTAAACCTAATGTCCATATATTACCGTCTACCATTTATTGTTCAACTAGTTGGTTCACCCCGGGTATATTACGCCCCCGGTACCCCACCCCGCTGGATATCCCACCGCTACCGGATCCGGTGGTTCCGGGTCAGAAAGAGCTCCAACGGGGCTGGGCATCCCCTTATTCACCACCTGGGGAGGTGCCCTATCAAGATCTCCCTCCGCTTACCTTCCCCACAAAGCCAGCACCATGGACCTAAATCTAACTTATATACTAATTACTATAAAATAGTACATTTAATAATAAAAAATAAAAATAAATATAAAAAAGTAAAAGAGAGCTTAACCTAACTTATCCTATTCACTTCCTCAAGGCTGCAGTCTTTTCCTGGTCCTCTCATACAGACGACTGTTGCCAGCCGACGTAGAGGGTCCCCGACAGTCCGGAAGCCCGTTCGCTCGAACCCTACTACACACTTGTCTCCAAGTGTGGGGATCCACTGAGCAGAGGGGTGAATTCCACCGTCAACTCATTCTTCCATCATGGCTCTACCCAACTGCTCCCCACGGTTCATCGGAGGTTCCCACCTCCGGAATCCAGTGGATACCGCACTCAGCTGGGCTCCGGATATCCAGAAGTCTCATCTCGGTCCATCCTACAGCCTACCGTCTATATCCATATATTTATTCAATAAATTTCCGCTACCAGTTATGGTCTTCAAAGTCCTCTATGTCTGTCCCGTCACCACTACTGGTACTAGTCTCATCGCTGCTACTGGTCGTCCCTACCAGTTCCTTAATCGTTACATCTAGATTTACGTCCTGTCTCCTGTCACGTCGTCTCCTCTTTAAGTCTTTCACGTACCTGTCCCTCTCCCTTCGTGACGCGTCATCTGCAATTCTGTCGAGAAGTCCCCACCTGTTCACATCCCGAACTAAATGGTACACAGTACTAGCCTGCAGAGGCACCTGCAGATCCGCCCTTGCTTCTAGTGTTTGGGGGCATTCTAATACGACATGCTCAGGCGTGGCCTTCTCTCCACAATCGCATTTGTCACTATCAGTCATTCCCCTACTAAAAAGTGCCGCTCTGTATGGCCCATGGCCAGTTATGTAATGCACCATTCCCGTTGATAGCTCCAAGTAATCCATCCTCATCCGTTCTCTTACATCAGGAAAGATCCGGTAGGTCCTCCTGCCCGTGTCACTCACGTCCCAGTCGCTTTGCCACTCATCCAGGAGAGCCTCCCGGACCTGTCCTTTAGTACTCACCCCCACTCTGGTCAGTTCTCCCACCTTAACAAGATCACCCTTCCTGAGCCAATACAGAGCAGCTCTTTTCCGCACCTCCAAGTCCAACGGCCAGATACCCAGGGCCACGCACAACGAGTCAGTTGCCACCGTCCTAAAGGCGCCAGAGAGCCTAAGAAGTACACTCCTTTGCATGCCTCTCACTCTTACTCTCTGTACCACTCGCTTTAATCTATGCGCCCAGACACTGGCTCTATAGCCCACGATGGAGACTAGCAGAGCCTGGTGATAAAGACTTATGCACCTCATAGGTAGCATAAACTTCTTATTTCCTATACCTATGATCTTATTCATCACTCTTAATGCCCGAACACATGCGTTCTCCACGTGCGCAGTGAAGTTCCTCTTCTCGTCAAGAGTAACGCCTAGGTATCTGGTATTCCTACTACGTCGTATACTCCGTCCGTCCATTTTTATCATCTGATCCCTTTTCAACTCTCCCCTAAATAGCACATAGGTCGTTTTTGCTGGCGCCAAGCTTAACTTCACCCGCTTACACCAAAAGTTAAGCCCTGCAAGCACCGCCCCACTCTTGGTCTCTAGTTCCATCCTTGTCCCTGCCTCCACTATCAGGAGAACATCATCAGCAAAGGACACCACTCCCGCCGTTCCAGGGAGAGCTTCCACTTCCGATAACCCAGGATCGAGCCCTAATTCCCAGAAAATCGGCCCACTGACCGATCCCTATGGACATCCCTTGGTTAGTTTCTTACTTATCTTCATTCCTGGACATCTCAGGGTAGCATACCGATCTCTATAGTAGTCCATAAAGACCCTGTATAGATCTCCCGGACACTGTATTTCCCTTAATCTCTCAAACAACGCCGGCCACCACAGATTGTCGAACGCTCCCGAGATGTCCACAAAGATACCTACAACGTATTTCCCCTTACACCTATCAACTCGGTTCATAGCCTCACAGATAGCGTCCTCAGTCGATCTGCCCCTCCTAAAGCCGTACTGCTGCCTGTGCATACCCACCTCTCTCCTGTGTTTCGTCAATTTATCGCAGATCACTCTTTCTTGCAGCTTACCACATGTATTCATTAAACATATGGGCCTGTACGACTTCGGGAGTTGCGGGTCATTCTCATCGCCTTTACTGAGAATGACTATCTCACTCTGCTTCCACACGTTGGGCACTTTGCCCTGAGTGGTACACTCATTCAACAGTCCCGTAATGAAGGGCGCTATCTGCTCACTGATTTCCTGAAGCACCTCGACCCTGATACCATCGGGTCCAGGCGCCTTCTTTCTTTTCATTTGGGCTATGTACCTGGTAACCTCTGCCTGTGTTATCGGATCCGTCCTCACCCAATTTAGATAGAGCTCCATCATTTCACGTCTCATGTTCATCTGCTCGTCATTGTCCAGTCCATCGTCATCAGGAAGCAAGGTATCTACAAGTAGCCTCGCGGACTCTTCCCATCCCACAGTCATGCCCCCTTCCAGCCTTCTAAGCGTCGAGATTATGGCTGGGGGCCTTATCTTCCCGGTTGCCATCTGAAAAGTTATCCCCCAGGCGTTATTTCTTAGTTCTTCCTGAACATAACGCTCCCAGCCTTCCCTCTTCGCCAGGGCCAGGGCAGACTCATATTCCTCCTTCTTTATCCTATAAGTCACCAGAAGCACCTCCTTCTTCATCGGCTCTACCTCAGCCTGGTACCACCATCGAGCCTTTCTTGCTACTCCCTGAAGCCTCCCGAGCCTGTCACTCCAGAACCTGTTGACTGTACTCCTTCCTCCTCTTATTACCGGAATGGCAACCCTTATGACTCTCTGTATAGCTCTTGTCAGCTCTTTCGCCTTCTCATTGACATTACCGCCCTCTATCAACTCCGGCAAGACTAGTTCCTTCCGAAGTCTGTTCCAGTCCGCTTTCTTCAGGTTATACCTCAGCCTAGATATTCCATCAGTCTGTACCCTTCCTCCTACATACTCAAAGGTGATCAGGTTATGGTCACTCACTGTCATCCCATCAAGTACCTTCCAGTTTTGGATCATGCCAGCCACCTCTTGGTTGCACAGCGTTACATCGATGTTTGATCTGGCACCAGCATGTCCCACATATGTCGATGGTTCCCCATACACGTTTATCACCTCTAACTGGTTAGCTACTATTACCTCAACCAGCTTTTCACCTCTCTTATAGGTTCTGTGTTCTCCTAACTTACCATCCGCTCCCCTGATGTCATCGCTAATCCATAAAGGTGATCTCGCGTTCGCATCCGCCACCACAACCAAGGGCTTCCCTCTAAAGGTTCTTACCATGTCCTCTAGCTGCTCCAGATAAGGTTCAATCTCCTCCCTATATTGGAAGTATATGTTTACGAGGATGAACACGCCTGCGTCTGCTCTGATTTCGACGAACGTGACCTTTTCATGACAGTACTGATCAATCCTTGTTACCGTGACTTCCTTATTCACCACTACTATTAGACTCATTGCCCTCTCACCACCATGAATCAGCCTCGCTGTCGGAGGTAGCTGTGATTCCACAATGTTGCCACCCCTAGTCATATATGGTTCCTGGAGACATACTATGTCCAGACTCATCTCTTCCATCACTACCTTTATTTCGTCCATCACGGTCGCACCCCACATAGCGTTCAACTGCCCAATTTTTATTTTTCCGTTTCTCTCACCCATCAGGGATTATGCGTATACACATAACACTTGGGCCAAGCTTCCTTCAAATCGAACGCTACACGACCGTTTGCTTGAACAAAATGCTTATACCACTCTTCAGTATCAAGTACCTCTTTTCTTCTCACAAAAACCTTCTCAACTTTTTCACGTAGTGACTTCAAATCAGTCGGGAGGTTCTTTACCTTTAGCTGTATTCTGTCAAGGGCCGCCGGTGTGGGGAAGGCGATGGACATCCCCTTCTCGTGCCCAGTCCTAACGAGGTGCCTTATTGCCAAGTGTAGGGTCTGTTGCTCCTCCAACCTGGAAAGTTGGAGGGTCTCCTCAAAGTTGGTATACACCTGCCCAAGATCCATCGTTTCAGACCGATCAATTAGGTCATTTTCCTCTACCGCCACTGCGTCCCCTTTTCCTAACTTGTCAGGTCCCTCTCCACCACTCACATCTCTTTCCTCCTTCCCTTCTTCCTTCCCCTTTCATCCATCCTTCCCTCCTCCATCCACTTCCCTTCCATTTATCAACACCGGCCCCTTTACCCAGAACTTCATTTTCTGGATGTTTCATTTGCTTCGTTTCCCCTTCAGCTCACCCGTGGTAGATGATGGTTCCAACACACTTACACCCTGTTTCTCGTCTTCTGCCGAACCTTTCTTCCCCCCAATTTCTCCTTGGGCTCCTCTCGGACAGCCTCTTTCCTTCCCCCCGGCAATCCTCTACATATTACGCTTATGTTCTTTAGAACCTGGGGATTTATGTTCGGATTATGCAGCTGCGACACCAACGTGGAAGAAGCTGTTGCCGAATCACCGGTGGAACCAAACCTCCCATCCCAAAACTCATTTCCAGGCCAACTATTACCGTCCCAAGCGTATGTTGTAACCAGGTAGTGGTCCTCAGTCTCAAAGACCTCATAGAGGGCTCTTTTCGTAACAATCACCCACACGCCCATTTTCTTTAGGGTTACCAGGTGATCTCGAAAATACTCACTCGCACCTTCCATCCAGAGTAACTCCAGAATCGCAACGGTACCTCCTCCCGAGCAATAACTCATATGCGATTCGTATAAGCACTCTCTCAGCACCTCATAGAACACCTCGTTCTGATGGTCCGAGCCACTCCAAACCCCTAAGCCAAAACCCACCACCTGTAGAAGCACACTCCTACCAACCTCCTCCGATACACGGTACGCTTCCGAGAACATCATCTCAAGGATAATTCTTACTCTTTTCCTGTACACATCCTCGTATATTGCCGCACCTTGTCTTGCAGGGATCATTTTCACATGGTTCTCCTTATTTCCCTGGAAATAGTTCCTGATGAATCTCATAACAATCTCATCATCTGTGTGGTGGCTCATAAAGAGCCTATCACCTCTCCCCATCCTCCTGAGGTTTGGCCCCACCAAACCTAAAATCACCCCAATACTTACCACCCCCGCCTTCACAGGTACACCCATATTTCTTCTTTTCCCTTTATTGATAAACTGCGTTGTCGACGTCACCCCGAATAGCCCAGACGACACAATCTCATAGTCCCTCAGACATGAAATGTCAGCGTCCCGACTAGCCGCGACCTGACTGTACCCACTAGACCTATATCCTGCATTCGTACAGTATATCTCATTGACACCATAGCTGTACTTGCATCTCTGTTTTAGCAACCTTCTTACAAACCCTTCCACAGTCATTTCTCTATAGAAGGCCCTCATCTCAGCTGGTCCGTCTTTAGACAAGAATCCCAGCAACGCCTCCATAAATCCATACGTCCAACTATGTATTATCGTGCGTGTGGATAATATATGGTTCCTGGCATGCTAGACTTTTATCTCACCTCTTTCCAGCATTTTCTCCATGTCAACTGTGGGCATAGGAATTTTACACTTCCCCAGGTTCCTCCAGAATTCCTAGCACACTTCACTCCCACTCTCATCTTTGTCATTGATTTCCTCCTTCGGATCCCCAGCTCCCCATTCCTGCACATTTTCCTTTTCCGCACTTGAATCTGTTCGACTCACACCCCCATTCCCAATTTCCTTTCGTTTCACACTTACCTTTCCAACTCTCCTATATTCCTCCGCTCTCTTATAGTTCCTCCTTACCCTTGAAGGAGAACTTCTCTTCCATCCTGCTACCATTCCCCTGATTCCATACCTACATCTACCCCCCACCATATCGTCCCCCTTAAGTCTATCCAGTATATTGGTCAGAACCGCAATCAAGTCCTTAATGTCATTATTCATTATACTGAGTATCTTGCACTTGTCTGTCTAGGAGGAGCTGATATGTTTGACACTCCCTTCCATTTGGGGACCTACACTTATCCTTCCCGCGACTGTGACAAGGGATACATCTCTTCACTTTTTCTTTGCACTCCCTTCTCTCATGCCCAGTTTGCCCACAACTTCCACACACTGACTCTTTCTTGGGGCAGAACTTAACCTTATGTCCCAAATACATACACCTGTGACACCTGGTTACTACCAGGAAGTCCTTAACCGATACGCTGGTGAAGCGAAGGTAAACCCTACTATTCACCAGCTGGTTCCTGACTCGGGGAGAAACTTCCACTACATGATTTGTCACCTTCCGTTCCCTTCTCCCCATTCTAAAGAGGGGCTTAAAGCCCTCCAAGAACTCATCCCTATCGATCTTTCCCACCAAGTTCTGCGAGTAGATCGCCTCTTTCAGCTCCTCCACCTCCATGTCTACTGGTACGTCAAAAATCGTCAAAAGTGGTCTTCTCCTCCTCGGTGCCTCGCACTTGAGCCTTTCAAGTGTTTGGACACCTGCCCTTACCTTGTCAGTGTCGGCCTCATTCTCAGTCTCCACCACCACAGACCTACCAGCCGGCCGGATGGACCGGATTCGTATCCTATCCTTTGCCGGGTTCAGTGATGACATCAACTTAGCCTGGATTGCCTTGGTGTCCTCACCCTTGTTAGATGTTATGAATACTTTGGAGCACTTATTCACCTGCTCCCTCTCAATTCTCTGCACTGGAGCCATCTTGGCCCCCGAAACCGCCGAGGACGCCGCTGAGGGTCCCGCCACCACCATCTGCGCGAAAGTCGGCTTCCCCGCTTGTGGTAACACTTCCACCGCCATCTTCTTTGCTTCATCCCGCAGCCGCTTGTTTTCAGTAGTTAACTGCCGAATCTGCCCCTGCTGGTCCTCCACCACCAGCAAGATCCTTAGAACATTTTGCCTAATCTTAAGGATCATCCCCTCGTTGACCTTATTATTTAGTAGCTCCACATAGATCTCCTCCATGCTATTCGCACTTCCCTGCGCTGCTTCTGTTTGTTCCCCCTCTTCCCCTGGTATTGTCCTCTTCTCATCTTCTTTCCCTTTCCTCTTCTCTTTGGTGTTTCTTTCTTTATTATACTCCTCCTGCATCTTCATACTGCCACTTACTTCCTTCTCCTTTTGCATTTCCCGCTTCCACCTCTCTTCCTCCTGCACCCTATTCAATGCTTCATTTTCCGACCCTCCTGATTCGGAACCCTCTTCTTCTCCTCTTCTCTCTACCTCTTTCCTTTTACCCTCTCCCCCTCCTGCCTCACCCTCTTCTCTTCCTCGCTATCTGATCCACCTGTACCTGAGTCCTCAGGGGCCTCCTCCTGCACCTTCCTCTTGTTATTTCCCTTCTCTTCCCGTTTCCTTCCCTCTCTTGTTTGACTCACCTTCTTCTTCCCAACTCCCTCAAACTCATCTGCGAGTGTGGGCTCGCGGCATGCCTTAAATTTCCCTTCCTTGGACATTCCGTGGGATCAGATGACGATACTTTCAGTCATAATCCAAATTTCCCCCGAAGCACTCTTTACCAGTTTTCCCCACAAATGCCACTTGGCTTTAGCTTATCAGGGTACCCTCAGCCCAGCAGCACTCTAGGACCCCCAATCACTGCTTTAGAACAAGAAGTTTAACCAGTTTTCCCGAAAAACAACTCTTTTGAATTTTTCCCAATTCCGTCACTTAATTTGGATAAAGCCTGGTTTTTTGTTCCTTTTGGTGCTCACTAGACCCAGCTATCTCCCCAAATGACGGAGTTATCAACTTTTCAATTTTCTTTGGTCCAATATGTCCCGCACACTACTTCTTTCAATTTGTATCAAGAAGACCTGACACTACTAGGCTACACGTGCCACTAATAACCTGACTTGACCTCAAGTTTAATTGCTTATAATTCTGCTATTTCAAGTCCAATTTTCGTAATTTAAAAACAGCTTGTACAAATCCCCCCCCCCCTTTCCCCTAATATGACTTAATTTGCAACTTTTCACTTCCTTCCTACCTTAATATTGTTTCCACTATAACTTCAAAAATACAATAGTTAGACTCACTGTTTCACTTGCACTGGATTCCTCGTATCCTTCTGGTCAACATGTATACCACACACTTCACTTACACTCGCATTTTACCTATTTTGTAAAGGTTTTCCGGGAGCTTCGCTAGACACTCGTGGCACGGCATGGTGGCCCGGCCAGGAGTCCGTTATAGCATAATTTTGTGTACAGGGGCTTGGACTTAGGCTGATTAAGGATAATTCAGTGCAATTGGTTGGCTTGGGAAGCACGCCTTTAGGCACAGCAAGGGCAGTGGCTCATTGCCAATTTCAGCCGACAGAGACATTAACTTTAGAGGTAGATTCGCTGGCAGTGAACTCCATTGCCCACTGCCAGAGAATCCCAAGCTAACTCGTATCATGAAATCCCCTTTCTGGCTTAAAACTAACAGATTAGGGGGATGGCGCAATACCGATTGATATACTACTAGGAGCTAAGGTGTTTCCTTTGATAGTAACGGGTTGGAAGGTACAAGGGCCTCCCAAAACGCCGTCCACTATTGAAACAATCTGGATATACTGCCTACTAGGAAAGTCACGGGAAATAGAAAGTGAATCGAACACCTTTTGCACTGTGATGGAACCTAGCCTTGGATTTCTGCTTCGAAAGTGTTGGTCGGCAGAAGAACCGCAACAGGTGAATCAACCGTATCCCACCGATAGGAAATGCGACGAGCATTTCCACTTGACGCAACCCAATATGACCCCCCCTCCCCTCCCCCCAATCAGCTCCACTCTAGCACTGAAGACGGGATCCCTCTAGTGAAAACGAAAGGTGCTAAAGGCAGAACGAAGCCACCGATACCGGACCAACTCACCCTTATCTGTGGACTGAGATCCACCATCCCATTTCTATAAATTAGTTTTAGGTTGTTTCATAGCTATTTCTGTTTTATGTCATTTATCCACGCTTAGGTTAAAATGTGAATATGCTAGGTAAACTAAGTTCTATAATATAGCCAAATCATTTAGTTCCTAAAGTAAGTAATAAAAATGTGACATGTATTTGTAATTTTAACACGCACGTATTCTATGTGTTTGTATGTGTGTAAATAGCACTTAAATGTAAGTTCATGATCACTGATATTCAATTCAACTTTATTTTCCTATTTAAAACAAGTCTATCAGCTCGTCACTTTCTTATTTCTATTTTTACTTCTTCTTGGGTATGCGCCAACCTTTGGCTCCATCCAAAGGCTTCTCTTTTCCTAGAAACCTCCTTTAGTGTATGCGCCAGTGGCTGCTTCCCTCACCCACATCACCTGTTCTCCTATTATATATATCTCTCTCTCCCCCGGTTCCTCTCTCTTTCAAACCAATGGCAAGTTCCCAAAAAGGGAGAACTCAAGTAGGAGTCAAGAGTCCATCACGCCCTGAGAACTTATCTCGTGATGTCCCCTACCATTGCTAAAATCTCAATTAGACCGAGACCGTAGCACACTCTATGGTGAGATGCCAGTCGGGACGATATGAAGTTGAGCTGCCGTTCCTAAGTGATTGAAATGAGCTGGAAGACACCCGACAAGCAACTCTAAGGCTTTTTTGTATTGCTTGAGAGACGCCTAGAGAAAGCCCCAGCCTTAAAACAGCAATATGTGGCTTTTATGAGGAATTACCTGCAACTGGAGAATATTCTACCAGCGTCGGCTCATTCAGGAGAAGAACAATACTACACTCCTCATTACTGCATACTTTGGCAGGGTGAGGAGGGTGAGATCATACATTTTGGGCTGTTTTCGAAGCATAGATGAAATTATTATTATTATATTATTATTATTATTATTATTATTATTATTAGCACCGCGTCTTACTACCCGTTCGGGTTATACGCTCTTACGCTAATGTGTAATGGTAGGGTGATTATGAGATGAAATGAAGGACCTACAGTTTAACGTGGAATCCGAACCACGGTGGAGGCCTGGCATTCCCCACATTCACAAGATAACTTGTCAGAGGTGAAGGAAGGGTTTGGTAATCAGATAAATCTGTGCCGGGACCGAGGATTGAACCCCGGCCGCCAGCATAGAAGTCTGACACCTTACCCCTAGACCACCAGGTCACCTCATAGATAAAATTAACAACTGGTGTCGCCTTAAATCAAGTATGGCACAGTAGTCCCTCATTGCAGCACGAAATTGTGGATATATTTCTAAAACTGTTGGCGAATTTGTTTTAATTTCATTTGAGTGTTTAATTGTGTTATTGCTAGTCTCGAACCCTTTTAATTGAAATAATACAGTCCACAAAGTTTCGTTTATAAGTTTCAATCACCGTTACTACTATGCAAGCCAAGTTTAGCCCGTGGTTTCAACAGTACATAAGTTTGATGACATAAAGCTTCAAACTTGAATAATAGCAAACTGTGTTATTCAGGAATATGGTATTAACAGGCTGAGGGAATTGTTAATTGTATGTAACATGTGTTGTTACTAAAATTAATTGTTGTAAAATATAAATATTGCTAAATGCATCACACCCTATATAATCCCAACTGACATTGTTCCCCCTTATTGGTCTAGTTAATACTTAACGCCACTTGATCACTGCCCTTATTAATTGACTTACACACATACTTAATGGATTGTATGACATTGCACAGCTTTACATAAATGTGAGAATGGAACACTCACAAATGGACAGTGTTTTGTGGAACCACCTAATGATTGTCTTTCTCCAACGCTCAAGAAAGTACCGAGGCTGAGCGTCCTTCATCGTCGGGACGCTGTGAACAGTATTGGAATATCCGTCATGCCTGTCGATGTCGCTCTTTGAAAAATATCTAGATAATATTTTTCTGCATGAATGGAGACGATTGATTCAAAAGTTTGTATATACTGTGCACCATGTATTTAGTAAATTAGACTGTCTAAATATTTTCACAAGCTCTGGACTAGCATGGGCGGCATTTTTAAAGATGACCAATGTTGAGTTGGAAGTACTAACTGACATTTAAATGCATTTATTCATTGAAAAAGGGATATGTGGTGGGGTGTCTATGATTTCAAATAGACATTCTGAAGCAAACAACCCCGAAATGATGGATTTTAACCCTGAAAAGGAGGTGAAGTATATCACATACTGGGATTGTAATAATCTATACGGAACTGTTATGTCTGATTGCCTTCCTCAGAGTAATTTTAGGTAGTTGAACAAGACTGAAATAGCAGAGCTCAATATAATTTCAGTTTCTGATGATAGCACTGTGGGCTATATATTAGAAGTGGATCTAGAGTACTCGGAAGAAATTCATGACGAGCACAGTGACTATCCACTTGCTCCTGAAAAAGTCTTAGTTACTCCTGAGATGTTATCCCCATTCTCTAAGTATATACAATCCAAGCTGAACTCTCCCACCGGCAGGAAAACAGAAAAGCTAGTGCCCAACATAAACAATAAATAAAATTATATGGTACACTACCGTAATTTAAAACTGTATATTTCCTTGGGTATGAAGTTTCAAAAGATACACCGAGTCCTCAATTTCAATCAGAGCGCTTGGTTGAGGCCAAAAATTGATTTTAATAATTACCAACAAAAAAATGCAGTAAATGGAATTGAAAAGGACTTTTTCCTACCCATGAACAATGCAGTATTCGGGAAGTCGATGGAGAATCAAATGTTCAATTACTAAATAATGAAACAAGTCTGAATAAGCGTATTGCTTCACCAGCATTTATTGTTTATACGATCTTCACGGAAGAGTTAGTTGGGGTTCACATAAGAAAAATAAGCCTATTTATTCAGGTTTTGAAATCTTAGATACAAGCAAGGTTATCATGTATAACTTTCTTTATAATTATGTTAGAAGGAAATATGGACAAATGCAAAGCTCTTATTCACAGATACATACTCCCCTGCTACGAACTGAAAACAAAAAATGTGTATGTGGATATGTTTGATAATATAGACCGATTCGACACAGAAACACATCTTTTACGCAGTGCGTGCAATAAAAAAAGCTCTGGGTAAAATGAAGGATGAGATGAATGGGGAGTGTATTCGAGAGTTTGTGGGGCTTTGACCGAAGCTTTACTCCATTCAAAAGGAGAGTCTCGAGGAGAAAAAAGTGGGTTAAGGTGTATCAAAAACAACTCTAAAAAAAATAATTAAACATTCTCATTATAAAAAATATTTAAAGCAGGGGATTTTACAATATGCCAATATGTCCATGATAAGAAGTGAGAAACATCAATTGTACAGTATCTCTTTGAATAAACTTGCACTTCCACCAGGAGATGACAAACGCTATTTTTTAGATAATGGATGTGACACTCTTGCATACGGTCACTACAAAATAAGAAAAATGTGTTCACCAATGGAGACAAAAAATTTCACCATTTATGTTTTGTATGTTAGTATATTGAAAAGGGAGTTTGTATATTAACCTTTGTAATAAAGATTTTATTACGTAAAATGCTCGAATGCTTGTGAATATCATAGCCTGATGACATCAGGTGAAACAGCACGGCTTTATCAAAGCTAAATAGTTTAGTCAAAATTTGTTAGTTATAGTTGGGGGGTGACGTTACTCGCTTCCCCGCAATGCCTCCTGGAAAAAGTTTTACTGAATTGCTAAACGAGTAATACCCAATACGTAGTAGTATTATAAGAAAATGTTAGTGATTTAAAAAAGTTTTATCAAATTAATGGTGTTATAGTATCTTACAGGAATAATGGGCCCACTCTGCTCTGAATGGCCAAATTTTGTCACGTGATCCTCCTCCTGCTCTCTGATTGGCTGCTATAAATAGCAGCCCCCACCCCTCCCGCCACTACACCCCTCCCAACCCTCCTTCTGACCGCTTTTCCAAGTGATGATTACGAAATTTCCTCCCCTACAAACCCTCGCCTACCACCCAGGACAATTTAGTTCTTGGTGATTAATTATTAATGATTGTTAATTAATTATTGATAATTAATTATTGGCTAGAATTGAGGCATTGTAGTTTATTTATTTGGGGAGCATACAGTCCGTGACGTTTCAGCATGAGGGCGATGCACGAACCTCTCGCTATGGCTGTCTTGTGTAGAATGGGGGCATCTTCTATGCTCGCCTGCTTACCAAGTAGTGAACACTGCGCATCAGGGGTGCGCACTTTCCCCTCCCCCCTGGGGTTTTTCCGCTGATGTCGCAACCACCAAACGGTGACGTCATCGAAAACCATCGCCATTATAGCGGACCGACAAGATGAGTTGAGACAAGAATGGATCGCGAGGGCATTGACTTTGGCAACCGGGGTTTTCCCAATGATGTAATCATTGTGTTCAACCCTGGTGCCAGTATGGCGTACCGACAAGACGAGTTGAGACAAGAATAGATATTGAGGTCATTGACCCAGGCAACGGGTTTCTCCTATGCCATCATCACAACCCTGGCGCTGGTTTGGTGGGCAGACAAGACAAGTTGGGACTCGTAAGGGATAAACAGAAAATTAAACACAGATATTACAATAATATATATTTATTATACGGTAAAGGTTATAAAATTATAAATTTTTACAGGAGTGACGCATATATTCGTTCATAAGTATTTCTACAGTGTCTCTTAGATGTGTTAGTAAAATTGTTTTTAGTTCACAATCCAACATGTAATAGTCCAAACCGACGACTTGACGTGTATAATAGGTAGCACTGATAAGATCCAGGTTTCTGATGTGCGTTTCCACCGTAAGCTGTTCTAGTTCGACCACATCCATCAATTCTGTAAGCGTGTCGCACACATCCACGACGAGTGTGTCGATCAAATCGTTGCAATAGCGTGCGACGGGTGTCGACCACATGTCCCATCGGTCAACGGCGACGTCGATGAGGTCTCACACATCACAAAGACGCACCCAGCTAGGTGCTAAATAGGCAACTCGCTTGAGTCCGGCGTCTTGTTTCTCGCTGATGACAACCATACGGTCACCGCACATGCGTCTCAGAGAGATTTCATGATTAGTCAGACTAATCTTCTGAGGAGGTTGCATGTTAATGAAAAACTTTGATATGACTGACTTGTATCTGCCCAGTTCTTGCCACTCTGTACGCTTAAACACCTCACAGTTCCCTCCACATTTTTCTAGCTGGAAATAGAGCGTAAAGTTGTTCTTGACGCTCATACCGACGATGACTCGATTGGTGTCGACTCCATCCAGGGGGAACAAAGTGTTGAAAATATTGGTGATGGCGAGCGGCTTCACCAGCTTTGCTTCGCGGGCGCAAATTTCTTGACCTTCCATGATGTTTGTTCCTTTCGACGACTGTCGTGGTTATGGTCGGCTAGCCACCAGGACGCCCTTTTTATAGGCGCGCGTTGATTGGACGAAACCTCTTGAAGGGCGGCAGGACCCTACAGTCTTGAAAAATGTGTTGTAATATCTCACCACCTTAGCGTCGTTGCCTGTATGATTGGTGGGCGAGAATAGGCTTAGGAAAGTTTTCATCGGAATATTCTGGGAAAGATAGAGAAGGTACATGAGACAGTAATGGCCGCAAACGTCTGAGGCGATGCTTTGAAGTTGTAGGTGCTATGGGACTTGCGGGAAGTGTTTTTGAGTATAAATGCCAGATGTAACTTTATACGGGGTGGAAAACCATAACTGTCAAAGTATTCTCCCACGCGATTCTTGTCGATAAACCGTCCAATGCTTAGTGTGTTGATGACTAGAGCGGCAGATCGAGCTATTATTGCGGGTAGTTGATCAGCAGGGAAAACACCCAGCCATACAGAACGGAACCACGGGTTTGTTTTCACCCTACGTCTTATGGTGTACGTGTCCATCTTCAATGATCCAATCTCGAAGTCCCCAAACGATAGAGGGCGAACAGAAATTCTATACAGAACCATGTATCATGCACATGTTGCGGCCCAATTTAAGTGTTTTCAGAGACGAACAACCTCTGTCGTACAGATCTAAGATGGGTGTAGACGTGTATTTGAATAGAAACTTTTTCTTTTCTGCCCCCTGACGTCAACGGTTTATGCATGCATTGTGGCACGGGAGATGAGGGATTCGAGTAGGCTGTTATCCACATCACTACTATCCCAGGAAATACCGTGCAGTTTGTTGAAAACATAGTCACCTTTCTTTCTGGCATCGGTGGAAAGTTTATCGATAGCGTATGGGGGTTTTAACACCCAATGTTGAAGTAATGTACCGCATACAGATAAAACACTCAGTTCCTTGATGATAAACTCTTTGTGGTCGTCGATGAAGCTCTGTAAATCCACAATGACGTCCATGGCTAAAATTATGGGGGTAAGAGGCGGGAAACCGTTTATATTAACTCCCATAATCGATCACGACGTTTCTGTCCTTGTCAATGGTGATGATGTTGGCAAACTCCCCGTACACGATACATATGACGGTTTCGGTGAGAGCTCTAGTGAAGCTCACTTCTATTTTCAGAGAGCCGTGCATCGTCAAATTCCAATGCGATATAATGTGGGCGGACAGTTTTGGTGTGAGATAGAAAGCCATGAGACGATATCCCTTAGGGAAGGCATACCGTGTGATGTCGCTACCTTCGTTCATGAAGTGGATACCCGTTATAGAATACAATGTGTGGTAGGACAAGACATATTTGCCGTTTGAAAAATAGGGCTGTAACGGTTTCGACGGCACTTGTTCCCCGTCCACGTACAGCGAGAAATGGTTCATGCTGTAGATTTGAAAGTTGAACGGGTTATTGGTGGCATCTCCATCGAACGCAGGGTTTTATACAAATCCCACGATGCATCGTTTGGGTAACTGTCCGGTGAATACGTTGTTCAGTGATTTCCCTTGCACGCTCGTAGGAATAGTGAGTGTTTTTACTTCCACACGGGTGATGGGATACTTTTCGGGACTGAAGCTTAATGCTTTGGCATGTGCCAACATTATAGAAGGTGCTAATTTGACACGTCACACTATAAGGCCGGCTTCGGCGATGTGAAACTTAGAGTGAGGGAGTTCAGGGACGGCCATAAGACTAAACCCGTCTCTGGAACGGACCAACTTGACTCTGAGTTCGATGCCGTTCAAAAGTTGTTTCTCTTGGTTAAACACGTCACCGTGTAAGTACCGCAAAAGATCCACCGTCTTACTTTTTGCGGTGAGACTACAACAGCCTCAAATGCCTTGTTGCCCGCGTTAGCCTCCTAAAAGTTTCCGGGACTGTCTGCTAACCACAGACCACAATTAAACTGCGTTATTTTGGCTTCACTGTTGCAACATCTCTATGTACGCTCTATAAACATACCTGTTGCTGGGCGGTGAGACTAGTTTTTGGTTTAAAAACACATCCACCTGAATGAATAGCGAATGAAAATAGTTGTTGATGGGAGTGATTTGATCCACCTCTGCGAAAACACAACCGTCGGGTTTCATGATGGCCGCCCTGAGATAGAGTATAGTCTGGGAAATATCGATATAGAACTCGCCTTGACCGGTAACGGTAAATTCGATGGACGAATCATCGGTGAGTAGAATATACAGGTTTGTACTGGAGCCATTGCCCACTTTCAAGACTGGTTTGTGTGGGTGGGACGGAAAATAGTTCGAGTTCACTGCTGGCCCACTCGCAGTAATGGGGATGTAGAAACGAAATTTAACTGAATATATCTACAGCTTCTTTCTTGACCTTTTTACGTCGGGCAACGACGGAAGACTGAAATTGGTGCACCTTACGACGCCCTTTATAGTCTACGCCGGTCATCAGTGTGTTGATCTTCTGCTCTGCTTTGCGTTTCAGTTTAGTTCCGGCCTCATCGACACGGTGTCGTATTGCCTCTTTGAAAGGAAGACGCTGAATGGCAACGTCGGAGAGCACGTCGATACCCGTATGAAGCGCCTTTTTTCCAATGGCTTTAGCGCCGCTTCTCAGGAACGGTACGACGCTTTAAAAAGGCCACTGAAAAAACTTCCTATCCCATGCCCTCGTTAATAGGGAACACCTTGGTTGATCGAAGATATACCTGTTCCAGCCTGGTTGACGTAGTATCTTTGATAGGTACAGTTCATATTGAGTAGCGTCGAAAATGAAATTTCACGCACACTTTTCCAAACTCGAATGGTACAGGTTCACCCGTGTCTGTTCTTGAATACAACTCCGGAATCCCCTTTAAACGCCTCTATTTCGTTTAGAGCATTGATCAATTCATGGATAGTGCTGTAGTTTCCATGAGGGATATGGTACCTATTTACCCACTGCTGCCAGCGGTTTTGGTCACCAGCCCCATCGTTGGACGCTATTTGTAACTAGTCGCCCATCCTATCCTACTCATAAGGTGTCCACGGCAGTCAGTAGGTTCCAGTAAAGCATCTCGGGGTTATACAGATAATGGTAGGGGTAGATGGACACAGCCGATTAAATAGATACTATTTAGAGAAGAATTTGAAGTTTTATTTTAAATGAATATTATACATTTTATACCATGGGTTACTAATTGTAGAGAAACAAATTATTAATGACATGAATATGGAGAATTATTTAAGGTAGTGGTCATTTAGCCACTGGTCTACATCTCTTTCCACCCATCTCGAAAACCTATCTGCCCACGTTACGAAAATAACTCTTTGAATACAGGTCTTATCTGTTTGCGTGCTAACCGGCCAGTGTCACGTCTGACGCTTCTCTTCCACATATGGTCAAACACAGACGATAAATCGAATGTGCTGATTGGCCAGGAGTCCGTGCCAAAACCTCCCACCCGCCCTGAGAAACCACATGTGCAAGCCACAGATGCATCTCCGAGCTGCCGGGTTCAGCTGTTAATACATTGCACTATGCTTCAAATGAAAAGTAAAAGTAATAAATTTGGATGATTCTATAATTCCAACAAAGATTTTAAATAATGAAAAACCATTAGATTAAAAGTTTAAAGGCCTGAAAATGAAGTTAAAGAATTGAAATTTAAAACATATATTGCGTACAACTTTGGTTATGGTGTACATAAATTAGAATTACCATAAAACCCCACACTTTCTTATAACTAACCATTTGATAGTAATAAAACACAAGTACACTGTTTCAAACAGAGAAAGGTTAATATCACACATGTACACTGTTTAATAAAACAGAAAGGGTAATAACTAGGGATCTAAAATCACCTTACCATAGGTTTGTTTGAGAGGACACATAACCCCAAATAAAACATAAGGGAAAAAACTCAAGGCCAAACATCTCCACAGCACACAGACTCCAAATTTCCTCCACTCAGAATCCCATTTTGAAATATTATTACTATTAAGATTCATTATTATTTTTGTAATCACTCCTCTAACAAAATTAATGCAGAAAAAGTTATTTTAAACTTGTGGCATAATATGGACTTATATTTATAGCATCCCAGAGAGCACCATAAAAACAAACTCGATAAGGGCTCACTCCCAAAACCTGGAACGTATCCTCAAAATACTTCCTGTCATACAGTGACCGACAATCCTCTTGCTCAGGCCTTCAAAATACACAAAAGACGTTCTCTTAACGGTCCAAACCTTGTTCAAAATATCTGGAAACCACGGGTGGTCCAGAACTACTGTTGTCCCCTGGTCCAGAAACACTCCAAAACTCTCCTAACTCGGGTGGTCCAGGTTTCAATGCCTGCCCCCTAAAACTCACAAGGTAGTCAGACCTCTGCGACAAAACCACTCTCTTGTCAAACGTCGAAGGCTCCAAGTCCTCACAGCACGCCACTTAATGTCAGAAATTCCCTGTCTCAACTCAACTCCTATCAAAAGTTTCATTTAAATTACCTACTTGTCCCTAACTTGCTCTCCAGGACACTCAAACTAAATCGCGCATAAAATCTATTTCCGAAAATACTAAACGAATCTCTCAAAAATGGCTAAATCCTCTTTAGATGCCACAAGTCCCTTGGAAAATTGTCGTTACTTGACCATGAAACTTTTAATTTTAGAAATTAGAGTAATTTTAATACAGCATATTTGATTAATTACCCCTAATTTTATATTCAATCCTAAATGTATTTATTATTAGCCCTAGACACTCAAAAAAATATGCAGGTTTATAATTATTTTACCCCTTTAAACTTTAATGTACAATCGGTTATCATTTATTATTAGTTCATTTCTTTTAATGATAACTTTTCAACATTATTATTAATTGAATGATACTTTTATATAAACTTTAGTCCTATATTATGCAAGTTATTATTATCATTAAAGATTTATATGACTACGAGGAGTGATACCTGACATATGAGAGATTGTGTACCACATATATTTCCTTATGGGGACAGAAAAAGGACCACTGTGGCTCCGTGGATCCTTCCTCTTGGAGCGCCGTCCACCTTCTCGGGTAAACTAACTCCCCACTGGAACTGATTTGAACGCTTTGCTAATGGAGTAAACTGATTTTGCTGAAACCAAACCACAACCGGATAACATTTGGTGTTGTCAGTGACAGATTTAGGCCTAACTCCTCTGGTGGCCTACCTCTACTCAATGAGTTGGTGTACCCCATACGCCACTCCTGGCTCCAAATGATTTGGACCACTTTCCAATGAAACCTGATATTGTGGCCTACTAGCCTCTAATTGGTAGGCATGCTTATATTACAAGCACCCACACTGTTCTCTAACCTCACACTCTCTTTTGTCACACTTAGGACACCACAGACTACCAGGCCTTCATCCCAATCTACCTGAGTGTCAGCAAAGTTGGCATGGGCCCTTTGGCCCCCTAAACACACAAAACCATATTAGTTGTAGACCCCACATCACTTTACACATTGACGTCAATGTCACTACCACTATCACTATCTTGGTGTGCAATGACCACCACAACATCAACTCTGGGAACTGTGACCGCAACATCATCATCACAATCACATCCTTGGGGCACAAACGCCTCCCAGCTGTCCCCATGACTGGAGATAGTGACAATAGTGTCACTATCACCACTGACAATGTCACTAACTACAATATATATATATATATATTGTAACAAGATTAGTGTTTAACAGTGGGACCAGCGTGCCCTCATTGTTTACCCTAGCTGCGCTCCTTGTTCTCTCTGTCTCCCTCCTTGTCTAGCAGGTAGGCAGCGACATTCTCACTTGACTGGGGGATTAGAGGGGCCAAGGGGTGCGGGTAGGAGGGCGGAGACACGTCTGGAAGGGTCGGGATCTTTTTTATTCTGGACTCTTAACTTTAGAAATGGAGGATTCCAGACCCTTAGCTGTCACCACCCCTATATAAACAAGCTCAGCGATAGCCGTGAGTAGTCAGTTCTTGGTTCTCGACTAATGAGTCCGGCAGTCACCAGTGCGAGTGTGTGGACCAGTGTGTACACTGTGTGATCCGGGAGTGGACCAGCGAGTCCAGTGTGTCAACCAGCGAGTCCTACATTTGTGTATATCGGGTCACCGCCGTGTATCGTGCGTGAGACTAGTGACATTAGTTGTTATTGTGAACTATTGTGTTAATGAACATTTTTGTGGCTGTTTTTAAATATATGAGTAGTTATTTGGTGTCTTATAGTTGTTAATTAGTTTATTCAATTTACTTACATCTCTGTGTGCTCTATTAGTTTAATTAGGTTACAGACTTGATTAAGGCTCTTTTTATTTTACTTAATTACTTGTTTAGTTATAATTAATTTAGATATACAGTTAATCAGTGTGTGTATGTAAGTGGTAATTTTAATAATCAAAACCTTGAATATTCCGTGGGCATTTTTATTCGTGTTTGGTCGGCAACCTACCCAATATCTCTAAAAGAACTCGTGGTTCACACTTTCACGTGTGAACGGCCTGTGACCCTCCCAGGTCACGTGCGCCCCACGTTACAATATATATATATATATACGATAGCCTCCCCACATTCCTTAACTTCACGAGCAATTTCACACTTATTAATGTCAACCCTAACTTCACATTTGGTAACCTCAACAGCTTTCTCTGGTTTACCCCCGTCAAGGCACTTAACAATTTTACCTATAAGCTAGCGATTTGAGTCAATAACTTAACATCCAGGTTCTCCAACTTAGTGTCCATGATGGTATTGTGCGCTTTTATTTCCCCAAGCGCCGCTTTCTGTCAATATAAGTTGTTGGAACATGTCTACAAAACTAGGTTCAACCCTGGCATTGCTAACCTCGACCATATCCATTATATTGGGCATCACAATATATTCGGCCTCCAAATTCTCTGGTAACACCTCCAGTGAATGGGTTGATATTTCTTCTCCGTTAATGATCTCAAATTCCAATAAGGGTTCATCACACAACCCCACACTCGAAGGTTCATCTGCATCACACTTATACAAACCGATGGGCTCTAGGTCCGAAGAGCTATTTCTATCCTTAGGATCCATATTGAAAAACTACGTCCTACCAAAATTGTAAGCAACGATTATAAATACAAGCCTTGTGAACCAGCTCATATTCCCCTCCAAAATAAGAAATACTTACATTTATTTTCCAAAAAACAACAGCTCCACTGAAACAACAACCACGCCAGTACATGTAACCAACCTTGAAATATCAATTTTACTCTATATTGATTGAAATTTTAGTCTAAAATTTACTTAATATTGTAATCCAAAATTAAAACAAAACCATGATATTATAAAAAATGAATGTATCTAATTTTTATTAAACAGGAATTGAAAAATAGCGATACGTTGTGATGACGTCGGGTGTTCCACTCCATTCCACCAGCTGTTTCTTCTGCTAGCGCGTGCGCGGTGTTTCATCGGCTCCACTGGTGATGCGTCGTAGACTCGTGGATGTGGCTGGTCCTCTATCCAAATCTCGGCCTCACGTTGATGCGCCATTTGTACTTAGTCACCCACTGCTGTCAGCTGTTTTGGTCACCAGCCCCAGCGTTGGACTCTATTTGTAACTAGTCACCCATCCTATCTTGCTCATATTCTTCATAAGGTGTCCACGCCAGTCAGTAGGTTCCAGTAAAGCATCTCGGTGTTATACAGATAATGGTAGGGGTAGATGGACACAGCCGATTAAATAGATACTATTTAGAGAAGAATTTGAAGTTTTATTTTAAATGAATATTATACATTTTATACCATGGGTTACTAATTGTAGAGAAACAAATTATTAATGACATGAATATGGAGAATTATTTAAGGTAGTGGTCATTTAGCCACTGGTCTACATCTCTTTCCACCCATCTCGAAAACCTATCTGCCCACGTTACGAAAATAACTCTTTGAATACAGGTCTTATCTGTTTGCGTGCTAACCGGCAAGTGTCACGTCTGACGCTTCTCTTCCATATATGGTCAAACACAGACGATAAATCGAATGTACTGATTGGCCAGTAGTCCGCGCCCAACCCCCCCCCCCCTGAGAAATCACACGTGCAAGCCACAGATGCATCTCCGAGCTGCCGGGTTCAGCTGTTAATACATTGCACTATGATTCAAATAAAAAGTAAAAGTAATAAATTTGGATGTTTCTATAATTCCAACAAAGACTTTAAATAATGAAAAACTATTAGATTAAAAGTTTAAAGGACTGAAAATTAAGTTAAAGAATTGAAATTTAAAACATATATTACTTACAACTTTGGTTATGGTGTACATAAATTATAATTACCATAAAACCCCATCTTTCCTATAATCAACCATTGATAGTAATAAAGATAATTAAATTAGGCCTAGACGAATGGGAAATGAACAATGTATTTATCAGTTTAGTACTCTCAGTATATTGAGCGTATTAATATGTAAACAAAGGCCAAATAATATAATTTTATAAATGAAATGGTTGAGAGCTAATGGCCTAAAACCCTGACCTCTTTAAACTTGAATATTTGTTCCACGCCGTTAGCGTCCACCCTGTTGTACCATACAATATTTTGACCCTCAGGTACGGTGGTGAAAGAACACGGATATTGAAATTCAGCCAGAGCGACTTCCCGTAAGGTTTCGAGTGTAAGACTGTATGAAAGTTGCGTGGTGAAATTCGTGAGGGTATTTTTCGGGAAATATCCCATAGAGGTGTCATTCGGCAAAGTGATGTGAAACTGGCCCTTCATGGTAGGGCACTGACGTAACTGGCAGGAATCCAAGAATTAAACTTGACGGGGTAACATTTACACTGAACGTACACTTTTTTCTGTCACCTTTACTCTTGACACGTAGTAATTTATCATTTTTAAAAGTTTCTGGAAGACGAACGCATTATAATTCAGGTTCATAAAAGTCCCCTCCTCCTCTTCACCATCAAGATCGGTCAGTCTGTAGACGACAGGCTGTCGCAACACGACACTGCTGACTTTGAAAATCTCTTCGCTCCAATTGCTTTCGTAGCCCTTTTCAAACAGCATTTTGGGTTTGCTATTACGCACCGTGTCACCGACTTTTATTTTCGGCTTACCATTCGAGTTTGGACGCCTTTTGCCGTAAAGATTATCTCTGACTTGAAGCACATTAGTTTCTGAAACGTCAGTAGGCGCCATCTTGATACTGGAATGTTTTGCGCCGTTGTAAGACTCGACTAGATTTTGTAGGACGTCCACATACCGATACGTGTTATTTATGGTAGAGTAGCGCCACAAGCATCCTTTCAGAGTTATATTGAATCGTTCCACGATGCTTGCTTTAACGTCTGGATTATGAGTGGTGTAGTAATGCACGCCTTCTTGCTTGAGAAATTTCCGGACTAGACGTGCCGTGAACTCTGTCCCTTTGTCCGTCTGTAAACATAGAGGTTTACGGCCACTTTGTTTGAAAATGTCCCGAAATGCGTCTCTCACGATGCTACCCGTCTTGGATGGAAGAAACCTCGACCATGCTATCTTGATAAACACGTCTATGACGGTGAGCAATTACACTGCACCGTCGTTGTATTTTCTGAGACTTCGCATATCGTTGAGATCGGCTTGCCAGAGATCTTCACCACGTACTTGTTGAATGAAAACTTTTTTTTATCACTGGTTTGTGTAGGGTCTAAGCGTCCTGCGCACGAAGCCATTTTCGTACTTTTTTGGGATCTTTCTTGGATGCCTTTATGTGCGATGCCGCCCCTCCAAACCTTGCAGGATGAGAAGGGTCGTAGTAGATGTCGGCTAAACGGTCCATTAAGCTATGAACGGCAGCCACCTGTTTTCATCCACCCTCCTCGGTTTATTCTTCTTAGGGCGTTGTGATGGTGTAAGTGGTTGTGGTATGGGCGTCGGATCTCTAATGTGCACCAAACGTTTCGGCTTTACAATAAATTCTTTCGGAACATTTATTTTTTACAGCGCCGTGAGAAACTCTCGCCACCCTGATGGCTCGCTGTGTCTTCTTGCTCTGACCAGATCGTTGACTAAATCCACAATATTGGATCCATGGAGAGGCGTATCTTGAATACTTACTTCTCCCTTTGAGTCCCAAGAGATGGTGCCTCGGGACTAGATTTGTTCTAGTAAAAGTTCAGCTTTTTTACGTGCCTGTGCTGGTATAGTATTAAGTACAGCAGGGATGGGAAGTACAGGCACTTCAGGGGTTGTGGTGGTGACGGCGGTTTCAGTTGGCGGAGGAAGTTGACTAAAGTGTAGATGGCGCTGTAGCACTTGTTGGTATAAAGTCCATTTAGAATTGTCAAGTTTTGAAGAGAGGATTTTTTTCCATTTCCTTGTCCAAGTCTGAGACCACTAGATTTGTAGCCGATACCGCTTGTTGGTGGTGCTGCTCGTAACGGTGTAATGTTTCCGGGGACACCAATATCATCTTTTTCGTGTGTTCCATTATTTACTTGTTGAATAAGGAACTGAGGACCCGGCTAATTAAAGAGGCTGAAAGTAAGGACAAGAACGCTCTTCTCTTCTGAACGAGTAGTCATCTCTTCTTCTTCCAGCACTCTCCTCGTTTAACCAGCTTGTGCAACACCTGCTTGTGAGCACGTAACTTTGTCTTCTGCGCATTTTTCAACGGCACCCACCCTTTTAAAGTGTTGTAGGCACACTCGCAATCAGAGTCAATTAGTTTCTTGCCGGCCGTTTTCATCAAGGCGACATGTTGCTGCAGATTCATGCGATACATCGCACGTAGCAGAGGGGCCTGCTTCAGCACTTTGGGACTCATAACTATGAAATGATCTGTCATCCGGAAGTGTTGATGTTTTTATAGTTTTTGCGTGGTAGATACACGCAACAGCTGACATTTGTGCGGGTTCTATATCTGAACCATTCCGGTGTATCTAGTTTTAAATCTAGCAATATATAGCCGTGGGGAGTACTTGTAGCATCGTTGTAATACTCTTGTAAAACACGGGGATTTTCAGGACAGACTTGTCGTGCAAAGTGTTGAATCTGAGCTTTATCCCTGGGATTTTTAAAAAGCACGATATAATGTGCGTTTAAGGAAATGTCTCTTTGGCCCTTGCCCTGGTGGAATATATTTTGTGTAAGGTACATGACGCTAATATTTTGATGGTGGCATTCTTTGGTGAAAGGATCGATGACCACTTCGTCAGCTTCACGCATCAGGTCATCCACGATAATCAGTTGTGGAGAGTCGTTACAGATGACATCCATTACCGGCAAACCCTTACAGAATATTACGCTGGGACTTGACCCGTCTTATTCGAATCCCGGTTGTTATAAAGCATAATAACATGTAATTTTATCAAATTTAACGTAACACATTGTGTCCAAGTGACGGATAAAGTCTGCTACAAAATATGAATTTCCACAGCCGGAAAGGCCGCTTATGATGGACGAAAATGGATGTTTCAACTTGTCCATAATATTTGAGACTGAGCTTATAAGTTATATGAACTTATATTTATAGGATAGGAGAGTATTGGAGGTTGTAGACGTTAAAACACAAACATAACAGTTTTTAAAATATTCATTTACAATGATGAAAATTATACACACAGTGAAAAATATAATGTGAATATTTACAATATATATTTTATACATAGTGGGAATAGTGGCTTCAGTACTAAAGATGGTTCAATATAATATATACATAGAGCTGGTTTCAATTTAAAAGCTAATATATATATACAATCAGTTTAATATATTTGACTAGAATTAAAATAATTATATATAAGAACAGTTTATTATATTTTACAAGAATTAAAATATATATATATACACACAAAAAGTGTATTATATTTGACTAGAAATATATATATACATATTAAATTGAATAGAAAAAATCAGGTTGGTGGAGGATTGTACTGGCGGATAAAATAATATAAAAAAGTAACCCGGGTGCTTAAAATAAATCAATAAAAAATATTCGTTTTTTCATGCAGAAAAAAAATGTTAAAATCTAAAATTCTTTGAAAAATGGTATGTCAGTGGAACTGTCTAGAGTGAAAGAAAAAAAAAGTTGATTATTCAGCATGTCTAAATGATCACCTTTAAGTCGTTGCGAGTGCGTTTACAAGGACTCTGATACCCAAACGGCAACGTAATATAATCATCGGTTATCCGAAGTTTGGTGTACTTTAGTCTGCGAAACGATACATACAGTCGCAAAACCTTTTCTTACAATTTTGTGCGGTATCTGTATGTATCTTTCCGCAGCCTGTTCAGTGACCATCGCTTTCAGAACGTCAAAATTAACGTCGTTCCATTTGCAATAGTATATGGTGATCCCGCAAAACTTGCACACAGTTTTTGTTTTGTCAGGATCGTCACCAACATAAACTCGGTACGCGTAATTCTTAGGACCGCCAGATACAAAGGCACTAATGTAGCTTCCCGGACCATAATACTGAAGTTCATCAATGAGGTCACCTAAAAAGTCTCCGGTCGGTGGACTCCAATCGCCGGGGCGTACGGTGAATAGAACGCTATCTGTATCATGATCCAAAACGCGGTCCCCCAATTGTTTAAATATGCTGTATAAGTATAACATAGCCATAGCAGTCGTGTAGCATGCCACCACCACGCTCGTGTTAGGGTTAGGGCGCAACGCATCACGCGCATCCTTGTAACTGAGGAACATAACCTCATCATTAACATCAATGAGACTGTCCACGTTGATGTACGGATCCGTCAGGTACTTGTGGATGCCCTGATAGTCGTTAACAAAGGCTACGTGTGGTAAATCGGGTCTTTGCCCAAACTTTCTTCATAGTGAATTTAAAAAGAGTTTAGCCAGAGTGAGAAGACCAGGGTTTTTACAAACAGAGTCGAAATCTAGTTTTACCCCTTCCCTTTCCTCATAATTTCAATATAAGCTAACTTTTCCTTTTGTGAGGCACACCACTCTGGCCATCCACTGGCTTCTTGTTTAATTTTTAAAAAAGTATCAATGTACCCGTGAAACAATCCGCCAGAACGTGTCTGACGGTCGTAAACATATACATTGTACTCCATCACTTCGTGTACTGCTTCAACGATGTAGCCTTTCTCAACGGCTTTCCGGATTTCGTCAAAAACGCAGACGCCTGTCAACCAGCGATCTTTTTTGTCGTTGTGTTGACACGCGGCTTGGTTTTTCTCCTCCCCGCATTTCCTGCACAAGATGAACATTAACTTGTCGTGCATCCGTGTATGCAATACGGGCATGAATAAATCCTACGGAGGCGTCACTGTAACTTTGGCTATGCCTTCAACTTGATCTATAGACGGACAATTTGGTTTCAAGTGAATTTTGTATTTTTTTGTACTTGCAAACGTAGGGATACAATGAACACACATCCAAGTACTTGATCTTCTCTCCATAATAAAGGTCTGCTTCGTGGAAGAGCTTGATACAATTTGTACGCCCGCCAAATAATGCATCCCTGGGGTTGAGAGGCTCCTTGGTATACACCTCGTCCCGGCGTACAAATTGCTGAAAGTCCTTGTCTGTGCGTTTCATCGCATTAAACATACACTCCCACATCTCTACGACCGTGTAGCCGGCATTCTTAAACTTTTCCAAACAAGCCATGGTCGCTTCATAACGCGTCTCCATGGTATCGTGGGGACTATTTTTGATAGGGGTGGTCCTGTCAGGGTAACATAGAGGGCACACGTGCCAATAACAGCCCCAGAACTGAAAGACGGTGGTGGTATCTCCAGCTTTAACAACACCGTCTACACGTCGCCCTAACACATATTCCTCACGGCCGTTACCCGCATGAAGAATAGAGACTCCACGCTGATGGGCCTCCCAGCAAAGCCATTGTACATTGGTATGCGCACCCCTGTAGCTACCGTTAGGGATAATACTGACAGTATCCTCCTTAAGATGACTTTGTCGGTAAACCAACATGGCCGCTCCAGCTATTGTACACGCCTCTCTGAAAGGATCCACCTTTGCTTTCTCCAGAGCATGTCTCTAAACTTCAGGCAAGCCTTCCGTAGGATCTCTACATCTTTCATACAATACAGCTCCAAATCGCTTTTAAAATCAAAACATAATTTTCTTTGACCAACGCGTCATACCACTTCTCAAAGTGCTCCTTTCCCTCAACTGATATCTCGCCTATGCCGTAGTCCTCCTTTGGCGGCAAGGGACCCCTATATCCCACGTTTTATTTTTTATTGAAAAAATGGGGGAAATGTCCCTTGGCCAAAGACTCGTCCAAGCCAAATGTTTTGGGCAATTTTGACAATGACACCGGGAGAAAGTTCATCGAGTCAATAAAGTGGAGCGTGCCGTAACGCATGGACATGATTTTCCCACCGTACACGATAAGAGCTAGAGTCCATTTTTTTACATCCATCATAAATCTTAAAATAAAATTTCTATAATAGGATTTTGCATTATGGCCTAGGAGGGTGATATCCTTAAATTTTGATGCTTTAATTTGCTCTAAAAATTCAAAAAATTGGGCCATTGTGGTATCACACTTGAATATGCAATTCCTATCGCCCGGACATTCATCGCATTGATGGTCATTTGCATCTATATGTACGCAGACCCTGCAACACGTCTGCATGACACATAGGTTAGGTTCGTGCAAGTACGTGCCTGCCGCACCTTGAAAAAGAGTTTCTTGTATGCATTCTAAATCATAGAATACAAACATGAAATTACTCTTTTCCAGTGACGGCTTTGATGGAGCCTGCTTCATATGACAGAAATGATCAAAAGGACGATAGGTCCCACATACTCTACAAAAAATCTGATAACACCTATTTGAATAATTTGATTTTTCCAAACTGAAAAATTGCCCGCATACCTCGCAAACCTTTTTGACATCACAGACTGACATGTGACCTCTGCAAAAACTGGTTATGGTTATCAAAGCATGTCTGATTTGTGAACCAGCGCCTACAGTCTTTACAGGCCACAGATTGTAGCATGTCAATCAGATAGATTTGACAGCTACAATTAAAATATTCAATAGTTTAATGAGTTATGCGAGAAAGAACCTATATTTAAATTTTTTTAGTCTACTCTGAAGACGCAGTCTAATAAAATTACGTTTCTCCATACATGCAAACACGTGGTTGGTCAAAAATATTATCTTTTGATAAATACTGGAGTAGATATCAAAGAAGAGGATAGATATTATCTTGGTTATGAATAGAATACTTTAACGCATTGCGTTTCCCATTAGATGATGTTAGATAATTTTATATACGCTTGCCATGCTGGTGACAAGAAGATATAGTAAAATACATCTATATCACAAATTCGTATTAAAATATTTACGGATTTTAAATAACATGATTAAAACAGATATATTTGAATATATAATGCTTTGGTGTTTACTCACCTCTTCAAGATGTCTATAGATTCATTTGTCGCACATGTAAAGCACCAAACTAGTCAATGATGGCCGCCACACATGCTATCATAACGAGATCTATTGAAGAGAAGAAATGCGTCCGTGCTTTGACGCAAAGACCTGCGGCTCATCATCGACCCTGGTGGTAAACCAAGGAAACTTGTTCTTTCCCTTTCCCCGTAAGTGATTCTTTCTTGTTAATTTCTCTCTCTCTACCTTCGCCTGCCTCTCCCGTTTCTATGGTCTCATGTTTATCGTCCTTTCCGCTTTCTTTTATTCGTATCGGGTTGGGAACTATATAAGGACCCACGTCGCGGGTCACATTAGAGTCAGTTTACTGTATCCCTGCATTGAAGGAAGGACTCCAGCATTGTCACGTCGACCATGAAGACTGAGGCGTCAGATACACCGCCGCCGTAGACAGGATGACGTATTTCAACTCCACCTATGAAGCCTAGGCCGTGGGATTCACCGCAGCTACGGATGGAACCACAGACTTCGGTTTATTGAGTATTGTAAAGTATTCGATGAGTCCTTATGACTTAGAATCTAATTTTTGTTATAAAGCTGAGTAATATATGTTTTCACCCTTTTAGTTTTGGTATAATGTCTTTTGAATTAATATGTCTAGTCGATAGTTAATCAACGTCAAGTTTTGTTTACAAGCTAAGTCAAGGCTTTATCTATTTGATTAAATATAGTGTCTTTCAGAGTGCGGGACGACTCTCTTGCTTGTTTTTCAAATATTGTAGTTCAGTTCTGTAGACTAGGTTTATATGTATATATATCTTTCAGACTTTACATTATGAGCCTCTGGCGTAGAAAGTTATAATGTCTTAGTTAAAGACTTATATACTTCCACAAGCTCCTCTTATCTAATTTGAATCAAAATTTGTAATGACACCTTGTACGTCGTGAGCATCAGTTCTATTTATGGATGGCTACCCCCAGATTGTCAGTATTTGTTTTCCTTATTACAATTCAGTTAATACAAACCAGTATTTTGGGTTGGTCAAGTAGTAACGCTTCCCATGCAGTATTAGTTTCAGTGCTCAACCCAGGGAACTGCACTAGAGACATAGTGGGGTCCGCGCAAATATTACCATTTACTTTTTGCCTTTCGATCGATTCGTATTGTTTGTCTTGTTCTTGATGCACTTGCTGTTAGAATTTTATGTATTATTGGATGCCCTGGTAGTACCAAAGGAGAAGGTTACCAGCCATAGTATTTTGTTGACACCTGTTTCTTAGCCATCAACTGCTGTTATCAACAGCTTGTTATCCAAAATGTTTAACGGATACAATTTTTAAGGCCCTATCAAGCAAACCTGATAAAAGTTCATGTACTTCTTGTTATACAATTTTTATTACTAATTTTTGAATTGCTCTGCTTTTTTACAAATACTTCTACCTGTGGCCTGCTGACTGCACAGCCCTTGTTGCCACAGTCTCAATTCTCAAGCCTAACTGTTTTTGATAATATTCATATATATCCGTTTATATTGTTGTAAAACCATCATTTACTTAATTATATGTTATTTTATTAATAAATCTATATATTGTTTAAAATGACTTCTTTTCTATTATAATATGTGTAACCTGTTGGAGTAAGATTAAAAAACTACCTGTGCAGCTCCAGCGTCCTTACAAGATTAGCCTCCACTACAAACCGCTTTAGAGTAGCACTTTTTGCACGTGGATTCACATTTGTGCATTATTCGTATTCACGGCAAAAGTACCCACACTTAAATGCGGCTGTCAAGGATGCTATGACATCAAAATGGTTTTGCTTGTCATCGTGAAAATACAAATCAAAGTATCCGCTAAAGGAATGTTCGGAGTGAGTAGGCCCCCCATATAGGACCTGTCTCCCCCGAAGTTCCCTGAACACCATGATTTTGTATTCGGAGAGGCATGTTTGAAATTGTTTCAGTTCAGTTATTCCATCACCTTTCAAAAGATTTCAAAAGATCACGGCATAGTTCCTTTGCTTTGAGTTTTTGAATAGGACGACCCAATTTGATTTATTTAAAGGTGTTCACATCCACGCATCCTTGTTCTCTTTTAATGTCACATATAGCTTTGGCGACAACCAATGAACGGGCAATGCAAAGTGTGTCACCATTTTGAATCGTAATGATCCCTTTATTATTACGGCTATATGTGCTAGCGGGAGCGAGTTCATCACAATAACGTCCACTCCCGCGAGGCTCCTTAAATTGGCTGAGTTTAACGTACAGTGGTGCTGTATTCAAAAATAAACTATTACTTTGCAACACGCGACTTACGTTATTAAGCACGGCTCAAGCGTCTAACTGTTCTGCTCACCTAAATGAGACATACACGGGTTCAGCGTAGTCAGTTCTATTCAAAAGTAAGCCAACATGGTCATCGGCGCTAACGCCATGGTCCTGCAGCCGATTGAGCAAATTAGTAATTTGTTCTTCAAGCAAGCTTAATGCTTCAGGATCGCTTTCTGGAGCACCAAAATGTACCAGTATAAAAGAAACGCCTCAATTGTTTAAACCTCTTTTCTGCATTACGAAGAGGGTTACCTTTGACAAAGCCCCACCCACATGATTTACCGGGCCACTATATACCGGTTGAGGGGTCGAAGACGGTCCCGCTGTAGCCGGCTCCACAGGTTTTAGGACAACCACGATCCCGGTCACCACCAGAGCAGCTTGGGCTCCCATGATATGGTGCGGGTGACTAGTTGTCAGTGGTGGTGGTGCCACAATTTTCCGCCTCCATTTGAGCTATAACACATGTCAAAGTAAGCACTGTTACAAACATGCGCGTATTTTTCTACAACTACAAAAATTTAGTCCAGGGCGGATAAACTCTCATTTTCTGCCCCTGTTTGGATTCGAACCAGTGTCCTTTGGCACTGCATACTTATAGTCTCTCTCTCTCACTTTAATGTTCGGTTAAATCAACAATATAATTACTCTTGGCTCCCCCCTGCGGGACGGGGTTTAGAATAGTCCCGCAGTAACCCCTGCTTGTCGTAAGAAGTGACTAAAAGGGGAGGCTTCTGTGCAGGACGTACCTCGTGTGGGACAAACCTATCCTATATCTTTCCTTTCACATCATTTTCTTCTTCCTTCACTTTCCCCCTTTTTTTCACTCTTCCCCCTTTGCTTTACCTATCCTTACCTTTTTCTTCCTTTCCCCCACCGTTCATCCTGCACAGAAGCCTTTGGCCTTTCCGTTGACGACCTTGGCAACTAACCCGGCTCTTCTCTGTTTATTATTGGATACCACTGCCTTGAGCTCCTAAATGAAAGTGCGCCGGTTGCAATACCTTAGTAGAAGGGCCATAGGGATGACAATAACCGGGTACCCTACTTTGGGAAAAGATCGGTTGCGTTCATGAGGGCCCGGACGTAAAATTGGCACTTTCCTACACCCACTTGCTGCGACGACCTCTGTCTCGGCGATGCTCTATGCGAAGGTTGTCATGTCTAGCGTCGTATAGAGCCTCTCGTCGGGACAGTTAACAGGGCCATATGTGGTAGTACCAACTTGGATCACCCTGGGTCTACGATCCGAGTACTGTGTAGGTTGTCCCCAATTACGGCATGGCCGATAATATTGTCGCCGCTGGCATCGTACTGCCAAACCCTGCTGGCAACTCACTGCCCGGCCCCTCACAGGGCCGTAATATTGATAAGAGGCGGAAACGGGTAAGACCGTCCAGCCCATCGATGGAAAAGGTCCAGGAAGTGGTGAGGCCCCAGCCCCGCTTTCTGGTAATGTCTCGAGCAGAGGAAAACGAATGTCTAAAGCGAGTAAGCCCATTTATCCTCGAAAGAGTGATAAATGGTGTAGCACAGTCGGACGTATCAATAAAAAAACTGCGTGATGGCACGATAATGATATAGACAACAACTGACATCCAGTCGTCAAGAGTAATGGCAATCTCGGAAATACCGTTAAGCAATACGTCTCATATACCGGTGAAGGTGGAACCTCACAGGTTCCTCAATGTTTGCAAGGGAGTGGTCACTTGCTATGACCTCGACTGCGTGAGCATTGAGGATATCTGTGAGGAGCTTTCCCCTCAACACGTCACCGAAGTGCACCGTATTGGCACCAAAAAGAACGGACAAGATAAAAAAACTGACACGTATATCCTAACTTTTGTGACACCTACCCTTCCAAAAGAGGTCCGAGCAGGCTTCCACGTGGTCAGGGTCCGGCCGTATGTCCCTAATCCTAGGCGCTGTTTTCAGTGTCAGGAATTTGGGCATACGAAGCTGCGATGCCGTGTTAAGCCGACCTGTGCAGATTGTGGACAAGAGGCTCACGAAACACCATGTGAGTCTCCGAAGTTCTGCATAAACTGCAAGGGTCCACACTCTGCCTGGTCTCGGGCCTGTCCGAAATGGAAGGTAGAAAAAAAAGTCCTGGAGATTCAATCCGAAAAAAAGATCTCATATGCCCAGGCACGCAAGGAATACGCATCTAGTCAGGCTCCGGTATTCCAAACATCATACAGCCAGATTGTCAGCCAAAACATTAACTGTCCCAATTGCCATTGCGCAGTTAATCTCACCAAGACGTCATCGCGACCTGTGCCATTGGTCTCTGCTCGAGACATCCGTATTGAAAACGCGCCAACCAAGGTGTCGCCGTAATTGTCGATAGGGGCACAACTGCCACCTAAGTCGTCTCCCCCACCTGTACCACCCAGGAGGGCTCCTCGGGGAACACCCCCGAGCCCTCCTCGTGGAACACCCCCGAGCCCTCCGCGGGAACACCACCGAGCCATCCGCGGGGAACACCCCCGAGCCCCCCTCGGGGAAATAAATTACGTGCGGCCACTGTTGAGTCGCTCATTCTCGCCTCTGGGCCACCAGAGCCCGGGATGAGTGGTGGAACAGGTGAGGCCGTAAAGGCGAGTCCCACTGGTGCCTTGAAGAAGGACCAGCGAGTGACCGCCGAAATAAATAATATTAAAAAAGCGTCGAAGGCCTTAACAAAGCCTTCACGCAAGGATCCGACTACCCAGTCTCTCCAAAATAAACCGAAGCCTCTCCTGAAGCGGGAGGTCCAGGAGAGACTGTGAAAGGCAAGAGGACCTAAAAAGGCCCTCAACCAATTTTTATTATTAAGGGATAGTGACATGGATTGCGAGGATAACTAAATATTATATTAACTAAGTATGACGCTACTACAATGGAATTGTAGGGGTTTCTATGCTCGTGTAGATGAAATTAAACAACAAATTTCTTCCCTGTATCCTTCCATCTTGTGTTTGCAGGAGACCCACTTCCGCCCAAATGACAACCCGATGCTTCGTGGCTACGATGTGTATCGACCGACAAGCCTTTCTTTGATCGGGCTAGCGGAGGTGTGGCTATATTCGCACGAAGCAATATATATCACACAAATATTAATATCGTTTCTGACCTCCAAGTGATTGCTGTCAGAGTCTCCCTCCCTTTGGAGGTAACAATATGTTGGATCTACCTCCCACCGGGAGAGCGTGTTCCTAAGAGGACCCTAGAGGCCCTCTTTATACAACTTCCCGCACCCTATATCATCTTGGGGGACTTTAATGCGCATAACCTGGTGTGGGGGTCCA
Organism: Timema cristinae; assembly: GCA_039000515.1. Classification (NCBI taxonomy): domain Eukaryota; kingdom Metazoa; phylum Arthropoda; class Insecta; order Phasmatodea; family Timematidae; genus Timema; species Timema cristinae. The sequence goes on from JBCFYV010002623.1 coordinate 117,024, forward strand.
ATATTACTGACGCACGTGGGAGGATGGTAGAGGATATTCATATCTCGGGAAACCTGGTGTTAATGAACACCGGGACCCAGACACACTTCTATACCTTTAATGGTGTATCCTCTGCCATCGACCTAACATTTTGTAGTCCCGGGATCGCTGCCCACTTCCTTTGGGAGGTCCACTCGGACCTATGTGGCAGTGATCATTATCCCATTCTGCTCTCACCACTTGAAGATCTTCCCAGTACAGCGCGGATACCCCAATGGGTGCTAAAACGTGCTGACTGGGATCGATTCCGCGAGCTCGCTGTATTTGGTGAATCCCAACATCCTGACGTCGATATTAAGGCTGGGCATTTTACTTCGACGGTCATCGCGGCGGCGAGTGCTTCTATCCCTAAATCCTCGCCCAATCCACGCCACCGTCCTGTTCCCTGGTGGAACGAGAAGTGTCGGTTGGCTGTTTCTGATCGTCGAAGGGCCCTTCGCCTCTTTCATCGACGTCCAACTTTAGAGAATCTGGAAACATTCCGGATTCTACGTGCTCGAGCTCGCCGTGTTATTCGAGAAAGCAGAAGAGATTCTTGGAGAGAGTTTATTTCTACCCTTACAATTACCACTCCCACAACTCAGGTTTGGGACAATATACGTAAATTAAGTGGTAACAAAAATTCCATTAATAGTATACCTGCCCTCATGTCTAACGGTTCGCTTGTCTCCTCCCCTGTGGAGGTCGCCAATGTATTGGGCTCGATGTTCGCCGCTATTTCTAGCACTGCGAGCTACTCTAACGAGTTCGCGGTGCATAAGCGCAGCATCGAGCGCCTTACTATTGATTTTGGCCAAAGTCGGGGGGAGGATTATAACTCCCCCTTTAGTAAAGAGGAACTTACCTATGCCCTGTCCCAGGCGGGCAATACAACTTTTGGCCCGGATGATATCCATTACGAAATGTTGCGCCAACTGTCCCCTGCTGGACGGGCGTTCCTCTTAGACCTCTACAATTGTGTTTGGGAATCTCGTCAATTCCCAACACTATGGAGGCAAGCAACCCTTATCCCAATATATAAAAGTGGCAAGGATAAATTAGAGCCAACTAGTTATAGACCGATAATCTTAACTAGTTGTGTATGCAAAATATTAGAGAAAATGTTCAATAAAAGATTTATATGGTATCTAGAATCCTGCAATCTACTATCCAATATGCAATGTGGCTTTCGCCGTAACCGATCCACGGTGGATCACCTTGTTCGCCTTGAGACAGCAGCTCGTGACGCTTTCCTCCATAAACAGCACCTCTTGGCTGTCTTCTTTGATTTGGAGAAGGCTTACGACACCAGCTGGCAGTACGGCATTTTAAAAACCCTGTTTAATTGGGGGTTCCGGGAGAACCTCCCTATTTTTATATCTAATTTAATGTCTGATAGACACTTCCGGGTAAGGTTAAACAACACCTTATCCGATGATTTTATTCAAGAAAATGGGGTGCCTCAGGGTAGTATTTTAAGCTGTACGTTATTCGCTATTGCGATAAATAGCATCGTGGACAACGTGCGCGTACCTGTCCGTTCATGTCTTTTTGTGGATGACTACGCAATTTATTGCAGTTCATCAAGTCTCCACAGGGCTGAACGACAGATACAACTCGCTGTAAGCAATCTATGATTGTGGGCATCTCGTAATGGCTTTCGTTTCTCTGCGGCCAAGACGACTGTCATTCACTTCCATAGATTACGAGGAATACAGCCAGCCCCCAATATTTTAATGAACAACGTTGTTTTACCTGTATCCGAGACCGTAAAGTTCCTGGGACTTTTATTTGATTTTAAACTAACTTGGATCCCCCACATCAAAGACCTGAAAGCGAGGTGTATCAAGGCATTGAATTTGCTCAAAGTGGTTAGCGGCCGGTCCTGGGGTGCTGATAGGGAAACCTTGATGCACTTGTATAGGGCCCTGGTCAGATCTAAACTAGATTACGGGAGCTTTGTTTATGGCTCAGCTAGACCCTCGGCGTTAAAGATGCTAGATAGTGTCCACCATGCTGGCATTCGACTGGCTACTGGTGCCTTTCGTACCAGTCCAGTCGTCAGCATCTGTGCCGACGCCGGTGAGCCGCCTCTTTCTTACCGGTGGTCCTATCTTCTGGCATCTTACGTGTCGAAACTTCATTGCATGGCGCAGCATGTTGCCTATCGTCCTGTGTTTCATCCCCCTAACCGTGTCTTGTATGAAACCAAATGGCGTAGTACAAGGCCGGTTGGGATCAGGATGCTATCGGTTTTCGACACGTGTGGGATAGTTTTGCCAAAGGCTATCCCCACATCCCCAGGTCGTGTTTCTCCCTGGAAGATACGCCTACCTCAATGCGATTTTGATCTTGCCAAGTTCCCTAAAGCGACCACCCCAAACTTTGTATATGAGAGGACCTTTAATGAGCTCCTCTCCACTCGCTTTCACGGATTTGAGCGCATCTACACTGACGGCTCTAAATCTGGAGCCTCCGTGGGATGTGCTTTTGTTGTGGAAGGATCCAATTTTAAATTTGGTTTACCTAAAGAAACCAGTGTTTTTACGGCTGAATTATATGCCATTTTTAAATCTTTGTGTTTTGTATACCGAAGTAGTCACCGTTCTGTCCTCATCTGCACGGATTCCATGAGTGCTCTGTTGGCATTGTTCACTCTCTACTCCTGGAATCCCCTCGTGCAGATGATACATGAGCAAATTTTTAAAATTGATTCATTAAGCTCCCGGCTCGCCTTTTGCTGGATTCCTGGTCACTCTGGTCTTCCAGGAAATGAACTGGCGGACCAGGCAGCCAAGGAGGCAGCACGCCTGCCTCCGGAGGCGAGTCTGGGTGTCATGTTTTTAGATCTAAAGGGTTATGTTCGGCGTGGAGTCTTACGCACCTGGCACGAGCAGTGGGTGTCGACCTCTGCTCAGAACAAGCTGCGGTCCATCAGGGACGGTGTGTCGCGGTGGCCCTCTTCTATACGAAAGTCTAGAAGAGAGGAGGTCATCGTGACGAGACTACGCGTCGGGCATACTTCATTGACCCATAGTTTTTTACTAAGAGGGGATCCACCTCCAGTGTGTGAGTTTTGTGATACTCCCCTTAGTGTGCATCACATTTTGGTGGAGTGTCGCAAACTAGCCCCTATCCGTCTGGCTCTTGATTTTAAAGGTGACTTACGTTTTTTATTACGCGATAGTGCTGATGGAGTTATTTGTTTACTCCGTTTTATACGCCAGGTGGATCTTTTTAATGCCATTTGAGTCACTTTTATAAAGTGGCTCTTTTGGATATTATCTCATATTGAGATCTTTTTTAACGGATTTATTACAATTTAACATGTTGTTTTGTCTTTTTAACGTATTATCATTTTAACATGTTTTGTCTTTTTAACGTGTTATATTTTAGTATGTTTGTTTTGTCTTTTTATTGGAGTGATACACTTGTGGTTTTTTTAGCAGGTGTATCACTTAATTTATACCAAGAGCACATTTGAGCACTCCTATGGAGTGTCTCAGATGGTGAATGTTTTATCTCTTTCCCCTATGGGATTTTATAATGTTTTTAATATATTTCAAGGCCCTAATGACCTCGATGTGTCGATGGGCCGCTAAACAATAATAATAATACTCTTGGCTAACTGCAAGAAATATATGTAAACTTAAAACAAACTTTCGGCGCTAGCCGCTGGCACAACCACATAAACACGTCATAAATGAAAGTGGACAGAATTAAGTTTACTCTAGGTGTAAATAGAATATTTGATAAAGCACCTTGTAAACGTGAATTTATTAAGTGGCTAAGACAGCAATTATAATTTTCTGTCTTTGAAAATGAAATAAAGCCGGGACCCGTAGTTTACTATACAGACGCTCTAAAGTGTTGGTTGAATATTTGATCGAGGACACTGTGAACGTGAATTTAATAAATGTCTAAAACGACAATTATAATTTTCTGTCTTTGAATGGGAAATAAAACCGGGGCCCATAGTTTACTATACAGACGCACTAAAGTGTTGGTTGAATATTTGATGGAGCACATTGTAAACGTGAATTTAATAAGTTTTTACCTCAGTATTTTCACTTATGCCATGGAATTGAACCCGGAGCTCCCCCACCCACTGGCTCAGTAGAGTTTTTAAGCGTATATATCGCATGGGTAGTAAGATGTGGCGCTAAATTAGTTAGCATTTTTTTAAAATAAGAGGTTAAAGCAGCAATATAGTTTTCTCTGCTCTAAGCTGTGTGCAACCGCACACGCTTATACATAAGTTGTACAAGACAATCTTCGCGGAACGAGCAGCTGACAACACAACGGTGGTTTGCGAGAGAGAGAGAGAGAGCTACACATATAGGCTATTTTCAAACTAGCGGCTATAGTATGGTTACTTGTAGACTGTACTTACATATCAGTCAGTCGATCGCGTCCAAATCCCTCCAAACAGCGGGGGGCGTATTTTCTTCGCCGTAGAAGGATGCAAACGAGAGGGGCGCCTGCGAGAGGCTGCCAAGGGGTGTTGTGAGGTCAGCGGGGGCAGGCCTGAGGACGCCAGCGACGTCGTGCCTGGCACAGACTGATGGGGGCACCTCCGGCTGGGTAGACGTCGGCACGCCCGTCGCTACGCTGCCCATCAGGCCCTAATCCAGCCCGTATGGATCCCAGTAGTCTGAAATTAAATAAATACATTTTAATTACCATTTACGGGAAATAATAAAAACACAAGTAAGTCTATAGTAGGCCGCTAATTACCCATGCTCTGCAAATCCCGTCTTCTGTAAAGTGCAGCAACTGGTCCAAGCTATAGGGACCCACAGGTTTCGCCGCCTTGCCAAGCGGCATGGGCTCATCATCTAACAATGAAGAAGAGAATTCCGGTGTACACCAAGATGTAATAAGTAAAAATAGTAACTATTAAAATATACAAAACGATTTGCAAACATACCTGAATTTATCCAATTTTCCAGAGCGTCAAAAATTATCTTGATGTGTAAGTGATCCAATTACAAATTGAAATGACTGAATGTAATGATTTGGGTTCTATTTATACCCATCTCAAAGGGCTTGCCGCCTGTAATGACATAAATAATGTAATGAGTCTCTGTGCATGCGCAAACCGTATAGGTCTTTGTAAATACGGTTATCTATCATACACCTTCTAGCCATCGATGGTTAAGGATGTGCCTTGTCGCCGCTTTGTTCATGGATGGTGGAACACTGTGTGTGTGTGTGTGTGTGTGTGAGAGAGAGAGAGAGAAAAAGTGTGTGCTGTCATAGACCTGGGAGTAGTTTTTCACTCTCCATCTAGGCATATGCAGGTTCAAACTTCCCAATAGCATAATTAGTATCTTCGCACATAATCAGAGAGGGTATTAAACGCAGTGATAAATGTGTGTACCCGCTCACTATGTATGAAAAAGCTTGGTTTAGCAAACGCTGATGCAAACGGACTTACGAAATTAATAGTTCTAGATCCTACGTTGTATGAAAAGTTATAAGTGAGAAAATATGTGTTTATTATTACTATTATTAAACTATTAAGAGTGAAGATTTATATTGTTAGCTAATATAAATACCTGCAATGCTAAGCTAAATACCTGTTTCATATTCGATATAGATATAATTTAAATTCCAACACTTACTGCGCAATAGCTATTTCATTTATTTTCTTCAGGTCACTTACAACTGAGTTGTGAGAACTGTTCTATGGCTATAAGTTATTCTTTTACATTATCAATAATTCAGTTTATTTATTTATCAAAAATAAAATAATTTATGTAGATGTGTGTGTGTGTGTGTGTGTGTGTGAATATTCAATGATCTGTCGCTTTTTACAGAACTTTATATTTGCCAAAGGTTCCAATCTCTTGTCAATCAAGAGCTCGGTGGTAAGCTGTTGATCGTTGTTCAAGTTTTATGCCAAAAGATGGCTGTAGCATCCAGAAACAGGTTCTGTTAGCGAGCGCCTCTCCATTAGGCAAGCGGGTATTTTAGTTCATGTGTATTACAACTGATTTTTGAACTATGTATGATTGCTTTGCACTGGTATACGGAAAAATCTAATATTTACAAATACCAAATAAATTTCAGGTAATTCACGTATAATTTTTTTTTTTTTAATTTAGCTTGTACTTTATGTAAATGAAACGTCTTGAAATTGCTGATTATGTCTGTAACCAATAAACCGGTTTATGAAAGTTAATTGGTATGTGATATAATAAAACAGGCACTTTAAGGGAGAAAGTTTCATGAAAATTAGAATCAATACGTAATAATTAGGGTATGATCGAGTTTGGAACGAAGTAATTAAATTTGATGCTGGCCATAGAGCTCTAGATTATTTTTAAAACGACTTTTAGGAGAGAGAGGTAAATTTACTAGGTTGGCAAAACTTAAGACATTCAGAGAGGCAGTAGAAAGGACAATATACGTTCTAGAAGCCAATCGTAGACCCGCAGAGAAGGAGGAAAGCAATCGTAGAAGAATTTTAAATCAAGTGTAAAAAGCAAGTTCATGTAATGAGGGATTGCAGATGCAGTAAGGGGAAATAACGGCCATCCATAATGTATAGAACGCAGTGCTTTAGATGTGGTAAAATGGGGCACCTGGTGAAACAGTGTTTTGTGGAAGTTAACCATCGCCAAAACGAGAAAGGAATCGTAGAAGCTATGAACTACGGTCCTCAAAGAGAATTGTCCACACGGTATCAGTAAAAGAAGATGAATGCACTAGTGAATTGGTGTTAGCATTTATTTCAAAAGGGGGAAAAATATCGATTTCTAGTAGATAGTGGCAAACAAATTTCTTTAATGGGACAAAAAATTGTAGTCCATGAAAATGTCAAAGACGAGATTCGAGATTTTGGGCTTATCAGGTTGCAAAATGCAGAAATTGGGAGAAGTTGTGGTGGATTTAGAGATAGGTAAGAAAGCCTATAGAGTCGCGTTTCAGGTGATGGAATGTCGGACCGATGCGAGCTATGATGGCATATTAGGCCAACTTCCTGACTAAAAACTCAGCAGTAGTAGATATACCCAAGCAGATGTTACTATTAGAGGATGTCCTGAATGAAACATCTGATTAGGACAAGTATAGCTATAAAGAGAGTAATTAACCTGGTTTCTGCTATGAAGGTTGTTCGAGTTCCAATATTCTTAACTGTTGGTGAGAATCTGTGCCCAGGCATGAGGAGAGTCATAAGGATATTGGGGAAGCTTAGGGGTAAAAGCTATATTTGTTTGATCGAGCCATTGTTCACAGACGACTTTTTAAACACTCAGCAAGTGTATTTGCAATGCGACATCTGTGTGAGCTCTTTGACACAAGGTAACCCAGATATACCAGTAGGGTTGAGATACCCAGGAACCACACAATAGCCGAGTTGCATTTGATAAAGGAAATTGACATCGTAGAAGATGACTAGGAGTTAACTTTGGAAGGGAACGAGTGCAGAGTGAACCAAAGACCCACATTTCCAGAGAAATCCAGGGTAGACAGATTATCAGCAAGTGTAAGTGTGCGTAGAAAAATTATTCTTCTTTCAGAGAGAGGGGAAAAAATGTGCAAGTGAAGTGAAACCACTTGTTTTGTTTGTAGCTCATCGAGCGTAAGAATGTAAATAAGTTTGGACCGAAAATAAAAAATAAAGTCAAATTATTTCTTTGATATTGGTTGTATGATTATCCCATTTATTCCCATCGCCCCAGTATTGGGGCGGTTAACTTTTATTTTTTTTCTATCCATCTATTTGGTTGTTCAGGAAATTTCTCACTTTGAATTACTAGGTTGGCGATAACTCAAACTGATGGTAGCAGTTATTTCATCATAACAAAATTATTAATAAAAGGGTTAAAGTTTAGAAACAGCTTATTGAGGACATCATGTCAACAAAGAAAACGTGTCTATTGTCTCTGTATTTTTTACTATTATAGTTATTTATTGTTTGTTTCCACTTTATTATTAGTTGATTTATTGTGCTTAATAGTAATATCACCAATAAATAAAATATTACTCTGTAAATAATAACAAATACATTGGTGCCCCAATATAGGTGCGATGGGAATGAATGAGTAGTTGGATACAAAGTTTTTATCTTTTTATTTTTTGGATTCAGTCTAACTTTAGATGGAATTATTTCAATTTTGGATTATGATGAGAACATATCAGAGGCAAAGATCTTCATGGGTCCTCCTGAAAACCCCTTACTTAGTGATGAAGACAGTGAAGATGAAGATTTTATCAACCCAGACATCAATAATCTCAGTGGTAATCAACTTCGTGCTACAGCAGAGTTGCACGCCAAGTACCTTCAAGACACAGGTATTGTTAGTACAATAATGGGTGAAGAAGATATTCCAGAAGAATACCTAGAAAATGTTAACACACCAGATAATGAAAATAAGTCTAATAGAATAAAAACTATAACTCCTGGCTGAAAGTGGCATCAGAACCTACTTGGGAATAGCCTGAATGGCTTCAAAATAATTATAGTCCTGTAGAGATTTTTGAAATGTTTTTTGACAATAAAGTACTATATCTCATAGTTAATTGTTCAAACAACTATGCTTTTCAGAAAGGTAATATAAAATTCAAGGTAACTATCAATGAAATCAAAGTGTTTTTAGGAATCCTCTTGTTGAGTGGATATTGCAGTGTACCAAGGTATCCAATGTATTGGGAAACTTCAAGTGATACTCATAATGAAGCAGTCTCAAAAGCAATGTCAAGAAATACTTTTGAAGACATTTTGAAATATTTTACATGTATGTGATAATTTAACACTAGATGAGAATGACAAGTTTGGTAAAGTTCGTCCGCTCTGGTTGTTACTAAATAAGAGGTGGTTAAATGCGTTCCCTAAAGATGCAAATGTATCAATTGATGAAGAAATGGTGCCATATTACGGTCGTCATGGTGCTAAACAACACATCCATGGTAAACCAATTCGTTTTGGCTACAAAGTGTGGTGTCTTTGTAGTCGCCTTGGCTATTTAGTTCAAGGGGAGTCCTATCAAGGTGCATCTACAGGGAGTACACATCCCGAGCTAGGAGTTGGAGGATCTTTTGTTATTGACTTAGTTGACAAACTTCCACATGGACAGTACAGCTTTTATATATATAGTTTCTTTCTTTACCTCTGTTCGTCTAAAAGAGGAACTAAAAGTAAAGGCCACTACTGCACTGGCACTATTCGTTCAAATAGAATTGAGAAAGCATCCTTGAAAGAAGCATCTACTCTGAAGAAAAAAGTAAGAGGTTCTTACTCCCAGCTGACAGATACAGATAGTGGAATAACTTTGATAAGATACCACGCCAACAATATTGTAACGGTTGCTTCTACTCTTCGAGGGGCTAAACCCATTGGTAAAGCAAGGAGATGGGAGTCACAAAGAAAAGAACAGAATTCAAATTGACCAGCCTGCCTGTATTATCAACTATAATTGTTATATGGGAGGAGTATACAGACTCGACCAAAACATCTCGACTTACCGAGTAAATGCACGCATGAAGAAGTGGTATTGGCAGATGATCATGTTTCCTCTCAATGCCTCTGTGAACAACGCATGGCAGTTGTATCGTTTGACATCCAAAGGAAAGGAAGATAAACTAGATCTACTAGGCTTCACTCGATTCATTGTACAAACCTATCTATCCTAGTACAGACAGCATAAGAGTAGCTCCAGGACCATCACTAAAACGTTTGAAAAAACGAGTGTGTGACAACATACGACTTGATGGGCTCAATTATGTGATTATAAAGAGCATGATGCAAATTCGATGTGGGGAGTGTCATAAAAATACAACAATGAAATGCAAGAAATGCAATGTTGGATGTCATGTACATTGTTCGGAGATGTTTCATTCTCGCTGAAAGACTGCTAATGAAGCATAATATTGTAATTTTCCTACTCAATATGACCAAAATTAAATTGTAATAGTAAATAATCATTTTGTAGTAGTGTTTTAATCACTAATTTTAATAAAACTAATTTTTTACAACTATTTTATTCACCTTTAAAATTCATTAATAACCTCTACCCTCTCTATCCCATCTCCCCATTAATGGGGCATGTCATTTTTTTCAAAATGGCTCCATAAAAATATTTGAAGTTATATTATTGTTATTATATCCTATTATAACCATACAAATGAATATTAAGACATTTACTAAAAAAAATAGTTCTGGGAATAAATGGGATAAGGAAACAAATCTTTTGTTTATTTCTCATATGTTATTGTGTAAATTAACTATGTTTCCAGGAGGATTAACTATAGTAATTTTGTTGAAAAGTCATTGGTTTTATCTCAACAGGAACCTGATTTTTCAAACCTCAGATATAGGGATAGCGTTTAAATATACAAGGAAAGTAGTAGTTTCAGAAAATATCAATCAAATAGTTTTAGATTTTAGCATAATGTATTTGCTATAAAAGCATAAGCAGTTAAGAGATTCACTAAAACCTGTTCACAATTTAGGAACAGGATTATTTTTTGGAAATAATGAAAATGATACTTGGTCCAGTCATTTCCAGAATTATTTAGGGCAGCTAAGGAAAGTTTTCCATACATTTAGTGCAGAATTAAGTAACCTAACCAACTTGATGCCATCCATGACGCATTGTAGAGAAATATCTTTAATTTAGGAGGGAAAGTCCTCAAAAGTTTTAGATTCCGAATATTTGTCCTTGTTACAAGAAAAGTTATATCAGGAACAAGATGGATTATTAGTAGATCATAAGAACCAATTAACACTTGTGAAAGAGCTACAGGAGAAAATATTAAACAATATCTGATTCGTTAACAGGTGAGCACAAAATTAAATTGAACATTATCAAAAGTTGTATTTATAATATAGTGTTAGTATAAAGTCTTGGTTGAGGGGGATGCACACCCTTACTTACCTCATGTGGTTTAGTGTTCAGAATATCAGAAGGGTTGAAAATGTTCGGTTGGAAATTAGTAATTTCCGTTATGCTTTAGAGAATAGTTCGCGTAATCAGTTAAGCAGCATGCTTATTGAACCGGAGTTATTTTTAAAATGACCTACCCTGATAAGTGAGAACATTCGACCACCACTCTTATTGATCCGCCCCATAAAAGCAATATATGTACATGATTTTTACATAATGAGTTCCGTTAATGCCATTTTTATAAGAGATAGTTTGCAATAATTAATTGTTAATGTACCACTGTCAGAGAGGGTAAGAATTTTTTAACGATATCAAATTAATACCATTCCAGTAGCTTGTAATAAGACAGTAACCTTTATATAATTTGATCTGGACGAGATGTTTTTAATCATTAAAGACAGAAAGTATTTCGGATCGCTTGTTCAGAGTTATTTTAGAGTCTAAAGGGCAGCATTTTGTTATCTGTCCGAAAATTTTTATTGTTGTTGGATAGCAATGTGGAGGATTAAGTTTTCAATCTATTTATTGTGTTTTTAATTTATATATATCTAAAAGTGATGCTTTTGTTTGTAAATAAAGTGTAAGTCCCCCTCCTTCAATAACTAAAACTTTAACTCCCACAGGTAGAATTGTAAATGTCTCAGATTGTGAACAAGTTGGTCCACTGTCAGTGTGACATTGCCAATCAGTTTAGTTGACACTAGGGCAAGTGATTATTCATGATGTCATATTTATATATCCACTAATCCCCCCGTATCATCGGCCATAACATATCCTGACCACAATAGGCTCACAGTTGGATAGTAGGGGGTGGTGATATATTTATACACATAGCCTGATCTGCAGTAGAATATAAAAATGAGCTCAGTATAATTGATTAATAAAGGAAAATAAAAACACCAAGGGCACGAATAAACGGTAATAATCACAATCATACCTAGCTTCAAATGCTAATATTTATCTAACGAATAATTTATAAGATAAAGGCCATTTTGTTGTTCGTTTGTATGCAAAAAAATGTATATGTACGAAGAAGCAACTTCAATAAAATCTGATCAAATAAATGATATAATATGTATGCCATGTTTAGGGCTCTTAATAAATTGTCTCCTTTAATTCTTGATATGATTTCATCTTTCCTTGAGTTCGTGTTGGTACACCTTGTTTATGCAATATTAGTCTATCATTGATAAATTTAAACTAAGCTTTAGCGCATTTAACAATCTCTTGTACTTTCTATATTTCTTATAAAAAGGGAAATGGTTCAATTCTATTACTTTAAAGTTAATGAAACTATTAATGCTCCAATTTAAAATGATTATTAATTAGGACTTTAAGGAATTTGAGTACGAATGTTATTAGCACTTAAAATTGTATACAAGAATCAATTTAGTTTAAAACATATTAAAAATATAATTGCACTGAAAAAAATATGAAACGTGCAGAAAAGGAAACTGATTTATAGGTAAAAAAACTAACAACCAAAAACAAAGTATATATAAAGAAACGTACAGCCAATACAAACAGAAGTCACAGAGTGTGTTGAAATATGTTGGTAACGTAAGTAGTTTTATGTAATTGTGTGTTAACTAACGGTAAATTTACTTATTTAGAAGATAGGTCAAAACGTATAGCCGAATTATACGAATAAAGAAATAAAATTGTGGATACAAAACCCCTTAAGAAAGCCCATTATAAATCATTGAATATAACAGAGACGAATAGCGGCCAATTTTAGAACTAGCTGAGATCGCTGTTCTTATCGGTAAAATATTGATAACTTTAGTTATTTAACCACTTTTGAAACAAATATTCTCAAGATACTTTGAACTGTAGCAAGTTTAATCAGTCTGTCTGATATTTACCATTAGCTAATATAAGTGTGTTTATCAATCTCTTCAAATAATCATGTGCTCCTGAATGGAATCAAAACAAGTCAAGTCTTACGTAGGTATCCTTAATACTGTATTATTCATACACAACTGTCAGAATTCTATAAATCTAAGAACACATTAAAATATATTTCTCTCAATATGTACTAGATATCAATAAATTAAGGATGATACAAGCTCAACTAGACTGTCTTGTCAAGATAAAATACTCTGCCAATCATCAGAGTATGTTGTGACGTATAAAGTATCATTACTTCACTGTCGAGGAGTTATAAGTTTTAAATATTGAGACATAATATATACTTATATAAACATTAGTTTTTGTTTACATTTTTCACTTAATGTCATTCGACAGTTAACATTTGATTGCACAATTTTAACAAGTGGAGACTATAATTATAATCTATAAATAGTGATCCAATGACCCCTTATAGCCCGTGTTTTGAAATCGTTTGATCCCTTTCTAGAGCTTATAACACTTGTTAAAATTGTGCAATAGAATTTTTATTACCAAATGACCTTAACGACGTTGCCTACTTTATGAATTCGAAGCTATTTTATGGAGCGATTGAATCTTAACTTGTCGTACTTCACTCCAAGAACATCACGGTAGCGTTTGGAATAGAACGACAATAAGAAAATCTCCCTGCGATGCCTCTTGTTTACCTGCTGGGAACACGTCCCCTCTTACATTGACGAGTATACACACTTACTCTTCTCTTTTCCTCTGGACAGCATTGACTTGTATTCAAAAATTATCTTTTTCTGGGTTCCTATTATAGATGGATATGTTTCCATGGACTTTTTAAATAGATCGAATAGATAGATTTTTTTTTAAAAATGTGAGCCTATTTTTAGAATGATTATTAAAAATGTATGGTTTTTGTTTCAACGTTTCATCTTTAAAACTCGCAAAATAATAAATAATTACATTACTAAAACAATAAAACTATCTTAGGAAAGACCACTCCAAATAGATTATAAGGGAGTAAAATTTCAAAAAAATTCCAGGAGATAACCATTTTTGATTATTCCCCTCCATCACCACTATACAAATTTCCGCCACCATTGACCGAACCGGGATACTTCTAATAGAGTTTAATAGTTTTTGCTTGTGTAAAGGAAGAGTACCCCCCGGCCACATAGTTCAAAATTATAGGTAGGTCAAGTGACCTGGTGGTCTAGGGGTAAGGTGACGGACTTGTGTGCTGGGGTCCAGAATTCAATCCTCGGTCCCAGCACACATTTATCTGATTACCAAACCCTTCCTTCACCTCTGACAAGACATCTTGTGAATGTGTGGAATGCCAGGCCTCCACCGTGGGGTTATGTGTGCAGAGCTCCGTGTTTATGTGCGTAAAAAGTGGTAAAAATGAGCAAATAGATTAAAAAAGTATATACATCTTGCCCAGGATGTCGAGAGGGAAAATTTAAAAAGTAGTTGAAGAGGATCGATTCACCGGTGTGCCGCCTATGAACAGTTCTCCTTTTGGGGATGAAGGAACTTAAAGGTCAGCGATTTTAAGGTATGGAAAAATCCGGGTAAAAATTAGGAACATTTGGTTTTAGAAAAGACGAAAATCGGACAAGAACTTTAGGAGATATTAAAGGTTAAAGATGGGGTCATGGGAGGTCACCTCTGCCTTCCGGGTGATTTTCCTAAGAAAAGTAAATAGTAGGGGGTAAAGGGTACTTCTGAAGCAAAATTGTTTAAGAGGAATAACTTTAACAAATGAGAAGATAAACCATTCAATATAGATATATAAATGATCGGTATTGAAAGAGGAATAAGAATTCAGTGGTGGACATAGAACAATTAAAATAAAGGTAAAACTTTTTAAGTTGAGTAGTTGGTGTCTGGGGTAGTACAGACTGATAAAGTGGGTCGAGAGTAGAACAGAAGATAAATTTCAGTGGCGTAAAAAAAAAGAAAGACATGTCTAATGACGGTGGAAAGGCTGGGTATAAGGAAGGGTACAATGGCGATAGTGAGGATGAGGAGCCTTTGGATGTGGTTCGCGAGAAAATTAAGGTGGAGGAAGAAGGCGGTAAATTATGGCAGGAGTTCACGGAATGTTTGGAGGAATGTATTAAAAGAACAGGAGGTAAATCTGGTCTTAGGACCACTGAGAAAGTAACTATTATTTACATGAGGACGCTGTAGAGGTTGGCGAATTAAAAAGGGCAGGTGGAGCAACTAGAGAAAGAGATTAGAAGATTAAGAGAGAATAATATAGAATTAGAGAAGAAATGTGCAATACATACTGCAGAGGAAGAAAAGAAGACATATGTACCCACATATAATGTGGTAGTGGCCACTAAAAAGACTGGGTTGATGGAAGAAACCGAGAGCAAGGTGAGACAGGTGGATGAAAGTAAGAGACGAAGCACGGTATATATTAAATCCAAGAAGGGGAAAGGTGTGGAGTATGTGGAAGAGTATCTTAAAGAGATGATAGACCCTAGACAGAATAGAATGAAGTTTAAATATATGCGGAGAGTGGGAGAATACGTGGTCGTGGAGGCAGCGAATCCAGAAGAAGCAGATAGGATTATGGGGAACAAAGAGATAAAGAGTGAGTTGAGGTGTACGAAGCAATGGTACGTGGATTCGTTGATGACCTTCTTTGACATAGTTGCGGACATGTCTGATAAGGAACTAGCGGAGGCCGTATATATACAGAACTTTGAGGGTGAAGTAGAAAAGGAGACTTTTGAGAAGGAATTCTGTCCTAAGTTTAAAATAGGACCGAAAGGAAGGAAAAATGTTAACCATGTTGTGGAAGTAGGGGCGGAAATTAGGAAGAAGATTATATTGGAGGGCGTATATGTGAATTTTAGTAAGGTGCATGTAAAAGACTATGTGGAAGTGACTAGGTGCTACAACTGTGGCGAACTTGGACATATAAAGAGAATCTGTAAAGATAAGGAGAAATGCTTGAAATGTGGGGAAGAAGGACACAAGCGGAAGGAATGTAAAGGAAAGGTAGTATGTATTCCGTGTAAGGCAAAGAAAGTAAAGAAAGGGGAGAAAGTAAGTAGTGAACTGTGTGAGGATCCGAATGGCAAGGAGTGCAGTACTTATAGGCTGATGATCAGGAGGATGTTGGAGCAGACGAGGTATGATGTGGATTAGGTAGGAATAAAGGAGATATGGGAAGAGAAAGAGGTGGATGGATCGGTGTGTGGTGCAAGAAACATAGATGAAGAAGTGTGGAGCAAACATAGGGGGAAAGGTGGGGGGAGTGAAGGACTTTGAGGTAATAGGGAATGGAGGAACATAGGAGTGGAGCACATAACAATAGTAGGAGGAAGAAAGTGAAGGGGCAGAGGAACAGGAGGCCACGGATAAAGGAGTTAGGTTGAGGAGTGGGATGGTAAAGGATCCTAATGTTCCGGGAACAGCTGATGGGGATCCAGCGGATGCCAGCGGTGAAGGTCACTGATGGACCGGGGATCAACGTTCCAGTTGGGGAACTCTGGAGATCAGGGGGACAGCTGATATGGATAGAGACGGTAGGCTGTGGTGGACCGAGATGAATCCTGGATATCCGGAGCCCAGCTGAGTGCGGCATCCACTGGATTCCCGGGGGTGGGAACCTCCATGAACCTGGGGGGGCCGCGTTCCAGGGGAGAATTTGGGAAGGGAAAGAATTTTACGGTGGAATTCCCCCCCTCTTATCAGTGGATCCCCACACTTGGGACAAGTGAAATTTAAGGTTCGAGCAAAGGGGTTCCCGGGCCGTCGGGGACCCT